>JAFFZH010010595.1:0-48336 GCA_018420115.1 Euura saliciscinereae | reverse complement strand
ACCTGTCTGCAGGCACACACGCTCTTTCACCGATCACACTCGACCGTTTTTTTTTTCTTCTTTTGTATTCCGTTCTTGAAGCCGAGATATCGACCTCCCGTTAATCCGATGTAACGAAACCGACTGTATCCACAATTCAATTTTTATTAACTCCTCTAAATACTTAATGAGAATCGTAAAAATAACAGGATTCGAGTTACTTCACGTCAAATATCTATCACAGCCCCTTATAGGAGCCATCTTTGTAGGTGGGCTTAAAATTTAGGAAGGACTAATATTTTCAAAACAGGTAATACCCGTCAGAGCTTCGCCCAGCTTACGCCGGGTGCGACCAATAACGACCCATCTTTACGACCTTACGGCTACATTCACCTAGGGTGTGTCTCGTCGACCAATACTAAACACGCTACAGTTTGTCCAAGAACCAGCGGCGCTCTCTCATTGGTCGATCCGCGTCTGCAGTCGCTCGATGCGAACCTGTCGCTTCTCCTCATTGGTCGGATCGAACGGAAAGAACCAATAACTTGAGGCAACCAATCAGAGAGTAGAGATAATTCGCCGAAAACCTTGAGGCTGGTTTCCATCGAGCGACAATATCGCGCGAGAGCCAATGGGAATCGATAAACTGGACAAGTCCAGGGATTGGTTGGAATGCGATGTATTAGACAATTGAATGGTACAATGAGCAAAAGAAAAGAATACAAGATAAAAAAAAAAGCGAGAGCTCAGTCAGCTGTTGGGAGTGGATTCGTGACCACCGATAGCCTCGATATGTCTTTCTAGTCGTTAATTTGAGGCGGCGAGAAGAACTCGTGACTTAAAAACCGTGTAGGCATTGACAGCGTCTCTAGTATCAGAACTGAGCGTCTGTTGATCGGTAGTGGCTCACAGCGGTCCTCGTCTCGTTGTTGTGATACCGGAAGCCTCAGATTATATTTCCAAAAAAGTACGACGCTCGGAAGTTAAGTCGGGGTTCCTAAAACCGCTATTGGAAAATAACAAATCGTTGAAATTACGGAAGCTTATCCACGGACGTTCCAGATTTCCATAAAGTAGATCAATTCAAGATGGCCGACAGCGGGGACGGTCCCGACAGCACTACGTCTGGAAAAGATGTTAGAAATCGGGTTTCCGATTGTCCAGTTACAGACCCGGGCACCGTAACGAAGGTAATGATACATTAAAAAAAAAAAAAAAAAAAAAAATTCAACGACCTTCGACGCTTATTTACCGGCTATTTATATTTTTCTACGCGACACTTGACCTAGAATAAACCAATATATGCGTTCACTATACAGATCCCGAATATTTGAAAAATACCTTTTTGTCACATTGAATTTTAAATTTCGACAGTATTATTATTATTATTATTATTATTATTACGCTGTTATCTATCATCAATACTTTCTCACCTCTGATACGTGTTTTGTTTCATTTTTATTTTTAGGTGGGTTCGGAAAATAAGAATTGCGTTCCGAAATTCGATCAAATATTGTCCAATTTTCGTGACTTTTTAAAATCTCTTGTTATACTTGTATTATTCATGTGTGACATTTTTTCATCTTTTATATTGATAAAACGATACAAAAAAAATTGTTTGTCTCTCTAAAAATCGTATGTATGTGAAGAAAACAAAAAATGCATTCGATTATCAATTAGGTCGTCAAGAAGGAGTGGGTACACTAATCCTTTTGTTGATATATATACTAAATATTGAGACACGATAGCTAAATCTTCTCATAAATCACTCATGTTTAATCAATTAGACATTATCAGAGATCAGATCGGTCTTAGAACAACCCAATTCCTTCAATCTTATCTATCTCTGTCATTTCATGATTAAATGCGCTTACCTGAACTCCGCTGTATCTCCTATGTTTGTTCTCATCGACGGCGGACCAACGCATAATGATATGCTACAAACACAAGAATGGAAGAAGAAAAAAATTAGGGAATCCCCCCGCTTATCATCCACGTTTGACTCGACACAGAGAGGAAAAATTATCCCTCGTTATCAATGAGCACAGTATTTAGGAAAGTTGCAAATGCTGAACACGCTAACTTCCTACATTCCTGAAAAAAAAGTGCAGGCTCAAAGGCATGATCTTGTCCATGGATTTGAATCATTGGGAGAAAGAGAGACGAGAGTTTGATATTTTTGTATGAAATCTGTATTTTACTTGACCCTCCTATCACGTAAAGTAATAATGCTTGTAGCGTCTGTTTTCTTATATGGCTGTAAAAGAGTACAAAGCATGCGATCCTATAATTAGGGAAATGAAGTAACAAGAGAATCTGTGCGAGTAGAAATTAGACTGTTTGAAGTATAAAAAAAAAGAAAAAAATCATGACTATCGAAAAATCTTCTACTGTATTACTCTCATTAGTCCATAGCTAACAGATTCTTTCTTACAGGAAATAGTATTTTGTATGATTCTCAGATAATATCGTCTAACGATAAATAAATAGTCGATAGAAAATGCACGACGAATGATTTTTGTAAAACATAAAAATATAAATTTCACATTCATTATTGTAACTAAAGAAGAAGAAGAAGAAGAAAAAAAAAGAAAAGTTTTCTTCGTTTCGTTTGAATTAGTTGAAACTTTGTTTTCCATGTTGTGTTTTTGTGTTGCTGTCATTCTTCCTTTCTCGGTTTTTCCGTTCATTAATAAAAAAAAAGAAATCCAATCGGTGAATAAAAATAATCGATTTTAACTAATCTGAGATAATATGATGATTAAAAAAAAAAAAAAAAAATAGACGGAATGGAGGTGAATTATGAGTGCTCGTTGTTGTGATTTCAGAGCCTAGAGGCTTCAAATAATGCCTTTCACGGCCCCAGAGCAAAATTAGTAAGTAAGACTGTTTGTCTACGAATCTCAACAATCTAACGCTGTAGTGTTCATCCGCCTTGAAATCCTACACTCGACTGGACCGTGTATACGGCTATTTCCGTTCCTCCTTGGTTTCTCGAAAAATACCTGTAAAGCATGCGACCAAGGATCGAAGCATGAACTAATGAATTTAGATCACAAGATATCATGCATCTGGATATTGGGTGAATAGATGTGAATATTTAGTGCCAATAAGACTTGTGCATTTGGATGTTAGGCTGTTTTAGTTAGCAATCATCGTCGTCGAGCTTTCCACCTCCCGTTACAGTCGAAATGACGTGAATATTCACACGCTAATTGATGTTAGTTCTCTTCAACGACATTCGACATACTTATTGCTAATGAACCGGCCAAGTTCCAGGCCACTAATTGATCAAATTGCTGGGCAACGAGCAATTAAAGGCACTCATTTTTATTGGTAAGAATGTAAGTTTCGAGCCAAAGCGCTGTACGTATTCACAGTCAAGCTTAAACAATGGAAGCTGCTGTCTGCACGGTCCAGTGCGATTAACCGGCGTTTCGAAATTCTTTCTTCCCCAATCGCACAGCTGCGATGAAATATTGTAAATTTTTTTTATCATTTTTATTTACAGTTCTTTCTTTATATATTTTCTCTTATGCTTTTCTTATCATTATCACCCCAAAACGCGTTTGATGTTATTCAAATATTATCACAAACAATTGCTAATGATCGTCATCTAGACCGATGATCCTCATATTCATCGCGTTATTGTCTCTCCGGCTCGGATTTTTCTTACCCTCCGCTGTGCGCACCTGTGGTACTTACGTACCGTTGGAAAACAGTGTTATTATGTCTATCAGTAGCATGTGCCTATGTTTTGGCTTTCTTATCCGCCACCATTCACCCCTTTTACCCTTAACACGATGAATAGAATACAAGTTTTTAGTTTATGGATTATTTTTTGCTGCTCACATCACGCCGACTACATGTGGCAAGTGAACGACAAAGATCCTGAACCTTGTATTGTCCTGCGAACGATGTTGAAATTTTGGAAAACATTTTAGGAGACCAAATCTGGAGCCTTGAAGAAAGCTAATCGCTACAGAAGCAGATCTCTGTCCGCAAGCAGCACGGATAGCTACAGCTCCGGTATGAGTACGTTGCTCTTTAATTTCTTTTATTTTCTCTGCGTTAAATTTTTTCCACCTTTTGAATCGTATACCTGGAGTCGATTTATTATCCTCTTCGAAAATCACTGTACTGTAGAATCTTGAATACAGGAAGTTCCTCCGACGAGGACGACGTGTCTCCCCGCGAAAAAATCCAGAAGACGGAAAAGGGCTTCTCAGACTTTTGCGTTCGCAATATTAATCAGTACGCGTTCGGACGCAGGGAGATAGAAATCGCGGAACAAGAAATGCCCGGGATCATGGCGCTGCGAAAGCGCGCCGCCGAAGACAAGGTAAAATAAAAAACAAGGCTCTCCGATACTCGACTCGAGCCAAACATCAAACCCTCGAATTTTAGCCGCTGAAGAACGCCAAGATAGTCGGTTGCACCCACATCAACGCGCAGACCGCGGTCCTCGTCGAAACTCTCGTCCAGTTGGGCGCCCAGGTCCGTTGGGCAGCCTGCAACATTTACTCAACCCAGAACGAGGTTGCGGCGGCTCTGGCTCACGCCAACTACCCAATATTCGCATGGCGAGGAGAAACCGAGGAGGATTTCTGGTGGTGCATCGACAAGTGTGTCGCGGCTGAAAACTGGCAGCCTAACATGATCCTGGACGACGGAGGGGACGCGACGCACCTGATGCTCAAAAAGTATCCGGCGATGTTCAAGATGATTCAAGGTAGCGGTCTGGATGATTGAATTCGTTGGGGAATTGTTTTAATATCCTCTTTGTATCATATTCGCAGGAATTGTCGAGGAAAGCGTCACCGGGGTTCACAGGCTCTACCAGCTCTCAAAGGCGGGTAAACTCTCGGTTCCAGCGATGAACGTCAACGACAGTGTGACTAAAACGAAATTCGACAATCTCTACAGCTGTAGGGAGAGCATCATCGACAGGTGAAAAAAAACTTAAGTTTTATGACTTAATTGCAATCTCATAAATACTGTATATTCACCAGAGTTCCGTACGTCTTGACAAGACTTTGTAATTGAAAAAAAAAAGATAAAAATTACGCAATAACAAACGAGGGACTATTCAAATCGATACAGAAAGAGATGTTTCGTAACGAACGTAACAAGCTTCTTACGAAATATATCACCTTAGAAAATAGGAACAAGTCTGCGGCGGCGGCGGCGGCGGAAAATTGCGAAACACTATAGTGAACGACGCGTTATTAAAGTAGCACCTGGAGGCTGAGTAATATGCAAAACGTGACTCTGAAATATGCATCAAGAACGAAACAGATGTCATGCATATCCATGAATATTTTTAGAAGTATAATTTTTCCATACAGCCTGAAGAGATCGACGGACGTGATGTTCGGGGGAAAGCAGGTCGTGATCTGTGGTTACGGAGAAGTTGGAAAGGGATGTTGCCAGGCTCTCAAGGGGTTGGGCTGCATCGTCTACATAACTGAGATAGACCCAATCTGCGCTCTGCAAGCGAGGTGATGATAAAAACCAAATCGCTTCCGCTTTGAGACGCTAAACGACCTCTATTTTCAGCATGGACGGGTTCAGGGTGATGAAACTCAATGAAGTTATCAGAAACGTTGACATCGTGATAACCGCGACCGGGAATAAGAACGTGGTGACCCGGGATCACATGGACAAGATGAAAAACGGTTCCGTTGTCTGCAACATGGGACACAGTAACACGGAAATAGACATTGTAGGTGTTCATGAATAAATTGGCCAAATACATTCATCCTGATCGCCTCCGTTCACCCAACAGAACAGTTTGCGGACGCCCGACCTGACTTGGGAGAAGGTCAGGTCTCAAGTCGACCACGTCATCTGGCCGGACGGTAAACGCATCGTTCTTCTTGCGGAGGGGAGATTAGTAAATTTGTCGTGCTCCAGTATCCCGTCGTTCGTCGTTTCGATTACAGCTGCTACGCAAGCCCTCGCCTTGATCGAGCTCTTCAACGCTCCGCCAGGAAGATACAAGAGCGACGTTTACTTGCTACCGAAAAAAATGGGTTGGTATTAATGAGGATATGAAGTTTCTTTGTAGTTCTTGAATTTTAATTCGTTCTGAACACAGATGAGTACGTCGCCTCGCTCCATCTTCCAACTTTTGATGCCCATTTGACGGAACTCTCCGACGAGCAAGCAAAATACATGGGCCTGAACAAGGCTGGTCCTTTCAAGCCCAATTACTATCGGTAAGTTGTTGGCTTGTTCGGATATTTTGTACCGTGGGATAATTTGACGATTAATTTTTCAGCTACTAGAAAGTTAACATTCGTCGTCGTTGAGATAACGGAAAAATAAAAAGAAGAATGAGGAGTCGGAGATAATTTAGTTGAGTATTTAGAGGTACAATATAATTATTGTGAAGTAGATAAAATTGCGAGAAAAACTGTGTCACTGTTGTTTTTTTCAGGCAACGATGAGAGTGATTTGAATTCCTATTTTTTGTCTCATAGGAAATACGGTTTTGTAATTGTATACTACTGACGTAATTAGAGTAAAGGAAACATACATTGGCAACCAGCACAGAGTATAAAGTTTCATTGATTCAGTTTCAGTATTAGAGGCCTGTGTTAGTTGTTGTACGAAGGATTGACGGATTGTCGCTCAATGAATGTGAGGAAAGAAAAGAATAAAAAAGGTTTTAGGATTCCGCTACCGTACTTTTGCCAACATCGTATTAAATATTTCGATACACTTTTCCAAATTCAAAGGCCTAAACAAAAATCTAACAAAATTGACGATTGTGTACTTATAGTTTATTAAGGTGAAATGAAAGTCACGTGATCTCGATATGATTTACACTTGGAATTTTCAAACGCTATTTTCTCAGCCAAAACACATTCGATTGATGTGAAATTGATATCAGTGACGTAGAAAAACTGAATGAAGGGCCTGCCAATCGTGGATTTTCGAAAATCGAGACGTAATAACAGTTTTTTAACAATATTGTTCTGCAATCCAAGGAAGTGCTGCCTCTCTCCACGAGGGGCAGCACCTCCTTGGGTTACGGAACAATATTGTTACACAAAATTCTGATTATGTCTTTCGATATTCGAAAATCCACGATTGGCAGGCCCTTCATTCAGTTTTTCTACGTCACTGATATCAATTTCACATCAATCGAATGTGTTTTGGCTGAGAAAATAGCGTTTGAAAATTCCAAGTGTAAATCATATCGAGGTCACGTGACTTTCATTTCACCTTCTTCTCAGGCACGTGCCTTATAAATATGTTTTGAAAATTGAAAAATCTCAGGATTTTACCAAACTAGAACGCCAAATATTTCCTGTTTCACGCGTGGCGCTAGATTTTCGTATTTATCCATTTATTATTGTGTTCCTTTTCTCTCTCTCTCTCTCTCTCTATCACAGCCGATTTGTACATACCTACATTACATACGTATTAAAGCTTTTTGAATAAAAATCAACGGCATGGCAGCTTGGTTATTGAGATTTTAATTGCAATATTGCGAAGAAGAAAAAGTCCAAAAGAACTAATCAACGTGTCAATAAATAAAATTTAAAAAAGTTCTTGTAATATGCGATCGATCCTAGGTTCAGAAGATTTGACTGGTAAACGTGATTAAAATAGTTCAAACATGACAACTAATTTTGAAATACATAATCTGCATTTAGTTACTCAAAAAGAACTAAACGTAACTCTCAATCGATTTGATTTGTACAAAATAATTGGGATTATTATAAGAGATTGGTAAAAATGTTGCTGTTGTTCTTGTTGTTGTTGTTGTTGTTGGTTTTCTGTGCAAATTGAACAAAATAGGTAGATTTAATATTGCAAAAAACAAAAGACGTTATTTATAAGAATTTCTTTTCTACAATTAAACAATTTCTTTCAGTGTGAATTTAGGCAAAATTTATACAACTTTTACGATAATATATTACGGAAACTTAATTCTGAGTAATTGTTACGTTCCAGTCGCGTCTCATTGACAAATTTTACTCCAATAACAATGTCAGCTGTATTTTTATAAAAACTATTGAGTATTAATAAATACATACGATGTTTATTTTACCATAGTATTATTTTACTTTGTCTCCAATATTTCCTGCATCTTCAATTCCTCCAGGTTTAGAATCCGAAAAAATAGAAAATTCATTTTCAAAATAGATATAGATTTATTTTTTAGACAATTGACACTGCATGGTGGAATCGATATTCTTAAGGCTAAATGAAAGTCACGTGACCTCGATATGATTTACACTTGGAATTTTCAAACGCTATTTTCTCAGCCAAAACACATTCGATTGATGTGAAATTGATATCAGTGACGTAGAAAAACTGAACGAAGGGCCTGCCAATCGTGGATTTTCGAATATCGGAAGACATAATCAGAATTTTGTCTAACAATATTGTTCCGTAACCCAAGGAGGTGCTGCCCCTCGTGGAGAGAAGCAGCACTTTCTTGGATTACAGAACGATATTGTTAAAAAAACTGTTATTACGTCCCGATATTCGAAAATCCACGAATGGCAGGCCCTTCATTCAGTTTTTCTACGCCACTGATATCAATTTCACATCAATCGAATGTGTTTTGGCTGAGAAAATAGCGTTTGAAAATTCCAAGTGTAAATCATATCGAGGTCACGTGACTTTCATTTCACCTGAAAAATTAATTCATCAAAAATCCCTTCTCTCAATTACTTACAAACTCAATGTATCATAAAATAATGAAATTATTGATGTAAATAATTCTCTAGCTATGCATCACGACGATCATATAACACCACGTTGCTTGAATTTAGTTTCAAGTTCTTTTATCGATTGCGCGTAGAACTTTTTCCTCGGATCAATCGGGCTCAAGAGCGGACACTGTGGATGAAAATATTGATTTAGCGACAGAACATTGACTTTTGGCTAAAGTCACAGTTTATGCACCTTATGATGGCTGCGCAGGGCGATCGCCTTCGGCATTTCTCCGTCCAAGTTCTTCTCGCGGTCTTTGTGATTGGGATGCGTCGATAACCAGGGTATCTCCTCGGGTTCCGCATCAAACTCTTTAAGGGATCTCATCAGTCCCCAGAAAACAACCGCTTCCCTCACATCGACACATGCCTGAACATTCCAATTCGCACGATGTTATCCAGAGACATGAGAATAATTCTAGTTCGAGTACTTACTTTGGCTGCCATCGCGAGTCCGACCTCATCGGCTTCGATCTCGAGTTTTCTGCTGTAAGGCAGGTCGTGTACGATGCTGAAAAAGCTGATACCGAGGAATTGGAGTAAGCCGGCTATCAGGTCGGGGAAAACTGCCCAAACGATAACCATGGGCACCACGAGCAGAAGGTCGATTATGAATCCGCTCGAAACTTGTTCGATCTGAGAAGGTGACATTGAATATTAAACGATGCTCCACAGAGATGGGAACGGGATATTGTGCCCTACCGCATGTCCCAGAACGACGTGCGCTATTTCGTGGGCTAGTATCACCGACAGTTGATCAACGTTCTCAACCATTTTCAGTATACCAGTGAATACGAATATGTTTCCACCCTGGAACGATAAAATTTGTTTTTACGGCACAGGCATTAAAAAGTCACTTTTTGACGGCTGTTTTCGTTCCGGCAAGTGGCAATTTATACCGCTAAGTTCAAAGTTGCGGTATAAAGTCTTTATTCCGCAACTTTGACATGCGCACTTCGAACTGCGCATCAAAGTTGCGGAATAAAGTCTTTATACCGCAGGTTACCCCCTCTCTACGACCTTTTACAGCAGCTCCTATACGCAGTTCGTGCGGAACTCAACGGGCGTCAAAGTGACTATTAATGCCTTTATGGGGCGCGCGCAGAAAGTAACTGTTCGGCAAAGTTAGGTTTTTAGTACTCGCCGTTGCTTTACAAGGCTCGCCTTCAGCATAAACAGTTACTTTCTGCGCATGCCACATAAATATCTATTCCCCGTGCAAATGTTGCCTGATTCAGTCACGTTCTTTCTATGAACACACAATTGTGCACTTAGTACTCGATGATGTACTCTTTACATTGCGGTACGAACAGGTAGAACAAAGGCGTTTCTTGACGGTAGATCGACGATGGTAAGCGTCCACTTTTTTTCCTTGACGCCTTCCAAGTCCTTGTTGGAATTTATTATCCCGTTAGTGATAGCAGCTATTTGATTGTAGATCGGATGGCTTTCGGGGACGATGTGGTCCTTGTGCTCCGCCAACAACTGTGCAAATTTTGATTGATATGAGTACCAAAAAATTCGTTTTGGTGTCTGTATCAATCGCACGAACCTCTTCGAACATGAATTTATCGAAGAATGCCTTCTGACTTTTAGAGAACATGTTGAACCGCAGACGATTTGTTACGGGCGCCCTTTCGATGTGTGTTAGATAAAATATGAAAATCGTTCCGAGAAAGGCACCAAATATTCCTGGATAAATTATTCGTCAATAATTACAGCCTGTTATACAACGTGAGATGAATTCTCACCATAAAAAATTGGTTTCTTAGTCTTAAACCAAGCCGCGTATCGTTCTTGTTCGGCGGGAGTTCTTTTCCTCCACCATTTCTTTATGATTCGTCCAAAAACTAGAGAACCTATGCGCAATACTGGTTTGAGAATCAGCGCTAGAAGCGGCGGGATGTCTCGTCGTTGGGTTGTTTGAAATTCGCGGCATTGAATTATTCGATTTTTGCCGGAAATATCATGCCGCAATTCAAACTTCAACGCCTCGGTCGGTAACCGGGGGAAACTTTTTACCGATCGAAATGCAAAACCGCGACGAAACGCTGAAATTCCTTGCGTTCGAATAATTTTATGGGCGGGACAAACCCCGCGAAGGACCAGGAACATTCTCGACACAAGTATTTGAAGACAGATACCGGTAAAAGGTCGTAAGTGGATGCTCGAAATATAAATTTTGAATGTCACAATATTTTACGCGCCATATCTGAAAGAAATGGAACACAATTTAAATTTTTTCTCATGTACCATCGGTTATTTTTTCTCTATAGTTCGAGAGAACGTGAGCCTAAAATTTTGATACGATTTTGTAGAATTTCAACAATAAATTATCTTGAAAATACTTACGCGAACCGTTTCATTTCTAGGTTATGTTATTTAGGTCAAATTTATATTCATTTCTCTTCCTTCACGTTTACATCCGTCTATCGTCTGATTCAGGACATGTGTGCCACTGTCCAGGCTACACTTCAGACTTTGATATGTACCGTGTTCGAGTTATCTTATGGTACGCACGGAGTCACCATCCTGTGCCACACAGCAGCCGTGTTTCTCGTGATATAGGGTGCGTTCGTAAAGTCTACTCATTGTCAGTCCGCGGTTCGCATTGGTAATTGGTCCATTCTTTTGAACTCAATGTCACAATTGGTTATCAAGCTACGGTCCGCGGACTGAGTAGACTTTACGAACGCACTCATACTCTCTTCGAGCTAACTCGATCTTTTCGCGCCTTAATTTCTTTCTTTTGTTAAATTTATGAATTTGAAAAACTATCGCGCTTAATTCACTTGAGCTCAAAAGTAAACGGAGATGGAATATATTTCAAGCGGTTTATGAGCATAACATGTTTTATTTTATTATATTCTATAAAATCTGTATTGTAAAAAAAAATTATCTATCAATTATGATGAACTCAGAAATTCACCATTTATTCGACAGAAGTAGCTTGAATTTGTGAATAATTCAAGTACACACAAATCATTGATCTCAATCTTCTCCTGCTCCATTTTCATCGTCATCTTCTTCTACGGATAAATCTGCCTCCGAATTTTCACCGCTTCCAATAAAAGTTTCTTCGTTATTAGACAAGAACAAGGGAAGTTGAATCGAATTAGAGCTAATCAACGGAACGAAGCACCTAGCTCGATCGTCTTCCACATCCTCGTCCAATTTTTCTGATTCTTTTTTTAACTGATTTAATTTTCTCGGCATAGGCAGAGGCGGGGGTCTTGGGATGGCTTCTAACTCTGAACGCTCTACTTTTGGTCCATCTCTCGAGTCATTCGATTCAACAATTTCGCTATTTTCTAGATTCTCGGGTTCCGGTTCATCGACCGGGCTTCTGTTCATCCGTATCAAAGCCCTGGTCTCTCTTTCTCTCATGTCTTTCTGCTTATCGACAAGAGCTTCTTTCAACTCGCTCATCAGATTTTTGGACAGTAATTTATCCAGCTTGATACTCCGCTCCAAATAACCATCGTCTTCATCCTGATTGTTCAGAGCCTCGGAGTACCGTTCTCTGATATACTCCTCAAAAACTTCGTCGTTTATCTCCGGTTCAGAGTCTCTTATTATCGGAATATCCCGCTGGGACGATTGGCATGGACCGCTTTCGCCATTGCCGGCTCTTCTGTCGCCTCCAAAATCCTGTTCCATCTTATAAACGATCAACGCACTCAGCTGCGCCAAGTCCTTTATTCTATCCACGTCGCTACAGACCTCGTTTAATCTGGTCTTCAACCTTTCCACAAGTTCCGATTCGTCGGTTGCTCTGTCTAAATGGTTTTCTATATCCTCAAGGACTGAAGATATCGTTTCGTAGTTCTTTTCCAGCTTGTGGGACGTCAGGTGAAGACGAACGTACAAATCCTGCCACTTTGAGCCAGGAAAGCCTCTGCAAGAAATATGAGAAAACAAGTATCTTAATATCTCCGAAATTGAGTCATGGTAGATCAATAATAAGACCGTTGAACAGTCTCTCTTCACCTATGCTTCTTTTTCACAGTGGATAGCTTGTGGTTGTGAAAACTATCGACAGTTTTTCTCATCGACGTTCTATGCTCTACTGTCAAATCAACAAGCCTTTCAATCGTGCGATCGCAAATATCTGTGTGATCGCAAATATCACTGTGTCGAAGAACGGCCAGTGTCAGCAACATTTCCGATTGAATTAGGATAAACTTGTAGCATAATTGCTGCAACGGGAAACGTTATCATTACAGTACATTTTTTCGCGAAGGCGAAAGCGATAAGCGGTCTTTTCACATATTCGTTCTACGTACTTTCAAACTGGTATACGTCACTTCTCCACAATTCACAAAGTGTTCTTTGTCGAAATACGTAATTTGAGACTGAAAATCCTTCCGTTTTCTGTCCGGCAACAGTTTAGCCATCCTCAAAGTGGTTTCGTAGTATGAAATTGCCATGATTTCCATAGATTTCATTGTCCTTTCCGTTATCGGTTGCAAGAGTTTGAGTTTTTCCGAGCCAAGGTCGCTGTTGGTGATAGAGAAAAATGAGTAGCATTGATCATCAAATTTTTTTCAACCTTCAACGTTATACTCACACGAATTTAGATCCTGACTGCTTAGCGTCCGTCTTCATCCTGAAGGAGTGATTCAAGATCCTCAAAGCTCTCTTGTAGTTATAATAAAGCTCAGTTTGCTCGGCGATTAATTTTTTCAAATTTCGAACAGTCCTCCACTTGGTGTATTTGAATCGCGCGCCATTAAGCGCGGGTAAGGTCACAAGCCACGTAACCGGGTTAGATCGATCGATAAGGTACCATCCAATCGCAACGGCTCCTGCATATTTCAGGTAGTCTAGAAGCCTATTTATCGCACTGAAACAAAGGAAGAATCGCTCGATGTTTGTGTCTGGAATTTCGGGGATCCCCAATTTCTCCCATACTCAAATTTTCCCGCTTGATTCTCTTTCAAGAGGCTCGTGATCAGGTCTGCATGATCATCCAGGAGATGCTGTGCCTCAGATATCACGGTCAACTCCTTTCTCAAATTTTCACTGTCCTAGCAAAGCGATTTTCGGTTATAAAGAACATTTCTTAAATGATATTTCAATTTTCATTGCAGATGTACCTTCACCACGTGGCGATAAGCGCGGATAATTTTCTTTAAAAAAAATTCCGGAACCCATCCATCAGACTTTTTCTGAAAATTAATATAAGTTGATTCAAACGATTGACGTGAAGCGAAAATGGGATGAAATTAATATGAAAGCCAACCTTCGCGATCGGTTTATCGCCATTTGC
This sequence comes from Euura saliciscinereae, assembly GCA_018420115.1. Classification (NCBI taxonomy): domain Eukaryota; kingdom Metazoa; phylum Arthropoda; class Insecta; order Hymenoptera; family Tenthredinidae; genus Euura; species Euura saliciscinereae. The sequence continues at coordinate 34,350 of JAFFZH010010595.1, read as the reverse complement.
AGGATCCAATAGGATTTCATTAGTAATCGGAACGATTTCGTAATCCGAGTATCCCATTTTTGCAAGAGCTTCGTGGAGCTCGCTGCCCTGAAATTTGATGAAACAGCAACAAAAATAGATGCGCAGTCGATAAGAACAATACTATGATCGTTTATATCGAGCTATGATTACCGCAATTACAACATCTTCGTCTTCTTCATCGAAGTCTATACCGCTGGGCAGCATGTGGTTGCGAGAAACTCGAGAGATTAAACCGATCGAAAAGTCAGTTTATAGGTTATACCACGAAATTTCAGATTTTTTAGGTTAGAACACTCAAACGTCGTCTGCTCGCTGTTCTCACCAATGTAGATATGCATTCGGAAACACGGCCACGTAGTTTGTGTTGCATCTGACAAGGCGCACCGATGCTCTTCATTGGCGCGAAAATAATATGTTTCAAACTTTTCACCATCCGATTTTTTTCCGGTTATTAAGTTATCGACAAAAAATCGGATCGATTTCGTATTTTGTGGGATATGGAAATAAACAAGGCTCGTTGTATTGATGTCGAGTTTATTACTGTTTAAAGTACGTCACGTACTCACACGGGAATGAAAGTATTACGTCAAATAGATTTTGAAAGAAAATAAAAATTTCGTAACATATCGATAGCATGATAAGATTTCAAAATACAGTGCAGCGTGTAGCCTTGTTAAAAATGTAACGTGATAGCAATCATTTTTTTTTTCGGCTTTCATTCCTGGCGAATATCGTTACAATAATCCTTATATCATCTACAATATTTCTTGTGATTGTAATTAAACAAGTATATTTTTGTATAAATAAAAATGATGACTCATTTAGGCATATTCTCAACGATACATGAACAACTCATCGGCAGTAAAAAGAAAAATCTAATAATTGTTTTCACACCATTTCGTTAATAATTGGACAAAGATTTATCCATGTCGGGTTGTCTTCGGTCCGTTTCTGAGTGAGAAAAAAAAAACCGTGGGATCTAAAATTTCTGATCACCAAATTAGTTACGGCATGTTTTGAAAGCAGCGTAATTAATATCTTCAATTAAAAAGATATCGAGACGACTGTGAGACTGTGAAACAATGAATGAGAAAGAAAGAAAAAAAAAAGATGACCAACTTAACAAAATCCGTTATCAGTCATTGAATAATTAATCAGCCGTCTGCATTACCGAACTAATAGTTATTTATTACCGCTAAACCTATGTATTATTATATTTACAAAGTACAAAAACAAAAGGCGCGTCTTGCGAATCAAATTCACGATCGATTCGCGTCAATTTCATTCTATCAACTAGAAAGAATCAATAGAAAACGAAAAAAAAAACATTCATCTCTCATCGCGTGGGTCAATCTCAAAATAACAAAAGTAAAAATTTATGTATTAGTCGTCTTCGGATGTTGGTCCGGTTCCTCTTTCTCGGAAAATTTCTCCTTCATAACGGCGCTGAATGCGTCAAGAAGCTTCGGTGTATCAAGCTTTTTGCTTATCGCGTTGAAAATCTCAGTCAAAGTATCCTCGGACATGTTATTATGAATTTGCGTAGACAGAGCTTCGACGGTACAGAGGTCGCCGAACACTCCGTTCCTCACGGAGTTCGGCTGCGCTTCGAGGGCTCCGGAGATATCAGCTGGGTTATTGTTCTGTATGGCTATATCCAGCACCGTAAGTGGCGAAATGAGCTCTTCGTTTGCCACTGTGTGACTGATGATCAAGTCTTTGGGCATTCTCTTCAGCATAGCTTGGAGACTGGAGAGTTCGGTCATCGGTGTCGTAACACCAGCCTCTTCCTCCTCTTTCAGTTTCTTTGAAAGCATTTCTGCGAGGTCTGAGGACGTGCATCTCTGACAAATCGCCTTTTTCAACTCTTCGAAATCAATGCCGCTTATGCAGTCGCTGACCGCGAGCTTGTGTCTGTAGGCCGTTAGCACTTTGGCAAAAAATTGTTTGTCCTGATTGAATATATCCGGCAATCTACCCAAAACTTTGGAAACCCCCGAGTGACGGCACGAAGATTTAAGATGCACGTCCGTGTTGTTGGTCGATTCAATGCCTAGCATCTTTATCGTCGATCTGAGGAGGTCCTCCTCGGCCATGTTCTTCATCTTCATCTTGTAGCTGGCTATGATATTTTCGGCCGAGCATCTCTTTATCGCGCTCTTAAGTACAACAGAGGCGTCTATCTCCTCGAGCAGTTCATCGACCGAAACTTGAGTCTCCGTCGACTTGTTATCCCTATCTGCAACCCTGGGAGATCCGTTTATCGAATTTCCAGCCTGCTCGTGCAGCGACGAAGACTGAGCTATAGGCGTGCTGGTGGGAGGCAGAGAGCTGATCGAAACATTAGGGGTCACTACAGACTCCTGGGAATTGTCCGCAACGGACATAGTAGACGGGAGACTGACGATCGACTTTTCGTAACGCTGAAGAACGTCCCTAACGAACGGAATTTTCGGGCTCTTCTTTACAGGGATCCAGTTAACTTCTCGTTCCGTGAGCTGAGCCAGGTTTCCCACAGTCTCGATTCCCTTGTTTCGAAGGTATTCCGAGAGATTAGGTTTCCACAGAGGGTCCGCGAGATATGGAATCACCGATTCTATCGGCGCGCTGGATTCTGTCAAAGAGGGATAGATCGATTTCGTCGAATCCAGGAGCTCCGGTTGGTCGAGTTCCATCGAGTCATTCTGCGTCTGGCTCGGCTGGCTGAAGGGTAGATTGGAGAAGACCGAATCCGTGACTGGGAGGGTATCCGCCTCCGTAGACTGTGTGCTGGTCCTGACTGGTCTGCTGCAGTAAATCTCATCGGAATTAGAAGTTGAGTTGAGTCTGGTAACGTTCTGGACATCGATCGTATCCTCCAGAGTCTCCATGCTGCTCTGTGTCGTCAATCCCGAGTGATTTTCTTCCTCTAATTGGTCCGTTGTCAGCACGTTGGGGCTGTTTTCGTCGAGAGAATTCTTCTTCTTTGGAGATTTTCCGTATACATAATCGTCGAAGATATCCTGTTGCGTTTCAGTCTCTTCATTCTTTGGCTTTTCTGTAGGACTTTTCACCTCTTTTATCACCGTTACGTCGTTTTCTGCAACGTTTCTTTGCTTCCTTTCTCGACATCCACCCGTTATCTCTATCTCATTTGTTAGGCTGTCCATCGTCACTTTGGCTGGTTCGTTACCGCGAGGCGCTGTCTCGATCCGATCTTCCCCCTCAGGAAAGACGATAACAGGACTGTCCGAGTCTTCGTCGATAATTTTCTGCGTTGAATCCTCCTCCATTGCCTGTGTCTCCGCATCCGACTTCCCTGGGAATGATTGCGCCGGTTTTATCTTTGTCTGTTTCAGTCTAACCGGAGTGTCCTTGCGCTGTAGGAATATACGAGATCCGGACACCTTGCTCATTCTGTGGGGAGGCGTCGATGCCGGAATCTCGTACCCCATCTCTTTGGACACAGGCGGATCCGCGAAGCTGACTCTTTTTCTCTTCGAAGCCAGAGTGGGACTCTCAAGATCATTTTCCGCCTGGAGTTGTCGCTGCCGTTTGAGGATACTCGCGCTCGGTGAGGCTGTGAGAGAAGGAGGATTCGCGCTGGACCACTCGAGCATGGGCAGTGGCTCCCTTTCCTGCGTCGGCGAAGTTTCTTCGTCCTTATTTCCGTCGCCATCCAGATGATTACCGGGAGAGAGTTTTTCCCCATCGTTTTTCAAGTTTCCGAAAAGATTAGAAGCGGTAGGATTCTCGTTCTCTGGCGCAATTTTCATCTTGTTGAATATCTTCTCCTGTCTGCTGCCGCTGGGACTTCCGAGTCTCTCGGGCTCTTTGAGGAGCATAACTCTCTCCTTTTTCCCCGCGCCTTCCTCTTCGCCCTCTTTCGGTCTGCGTTTGGCCGGAGAAGTATCGTCTTCTCCGGGATTTGACCTGGTCTCTGCGATAGCCTGCTTGGTAACGAGTCCCAGCATGTGCGCAGCTCTGCCCTGAGTCGCGTGGGTCTTCAAGTATCTTCTCAGCGTGTTTTTCGGAGAAGACGAGTTCAGCAGCGAGGAAGGCAGCCGTACCGGAGAAGAAGAAGCGTCGGGCGGGACAGTCCTCGATTCTGGAGACGTCTCCGTCAATACAGAAACCTCGTCATCTTCAGCTTCTGAGACACGAGTAACTGTCTCGCTGGTGTTCAAAGTCTCAACACCCTTCGTGGATTCTTCCTCATCAGCAAATTCCATTTGCGCATCTTCCTCGTCAAGTTTTGTAGGGCTCTTGCTCTTCTCGTCGTCGAATTTCACCATTTGCCCCGGTTGCATGTTCTTCATTTTATTGATCCTGATGAAGCATTGTTTGTTGTTATACTTCTTGTCCAAGGGGACTGGTCCGGTGCTCGAGGCTTGTGAGCTCTCCACGATCTCCTCAGAGTCGTTACACTGACTTTGTGGCTCGGATTGTTCCACGATATTCTCAATCGCGTTATCCTCATCCTCCACGACCTCTCTCGCCGGCTCTTCGACTTCTTTCGTCTCCTTAGCCTCAGGGCTTTCGTTTGGTTTGCTCTTAGCGGTTTTCTGCTCGATGGAAACAGCTGTCGCTTCTTTGGGGACTGTCGGTTCCTCTCCCGGTGGATTTTCTTCCTGCACAGTGCTTTTCGTTGGCCTGCCTCGTTTCCTCGGCACTTTGGGCGCCGCAGCAGTCTTGGTCTCTTTTTCCGGCGCCTTGACGCGATCCTGGGGCGCTATTTTGGCTTTGAGTCTGGTCAACGTCCCGGTTTCCAGCGACTCCGCGTCTTCGCTCGCAGCTTCTACGATCTCCTCGTAGTTTATCTTGGATCGTCTCCGCCCTGGCATAGCGGAGGGCTGTTTGCTATCGAAAACCATGTTTATCTTTAGCCTGGACATCTCGATCTGAGTCCTCCTGCTCAATTGTTTGAGCGTCTCTTCGCTCTCCGTCGATTTAACGCTGTCGGAATCGCTTTGCGGGTCGGTTGCGGATCCCGTAGGAACTATTTTTCTTCTCACACGACTAGAAACGTTTCCTTCGCTATCGCTGTCGGACACGGCTCCCGCCTTTCTCTTAGTTCCCCGTTTCCGGGTCCTGTCTTCCGTCGGATCGGAACTCTTAGAGGATTCCGGTACCGCATTTGATTTCTGCGCGGTTCCGTCGTCGGGAAACTCGGTCCTCGATTCAAAGTCCAATTTTTTAGCGACCAGAACGTTAGACTCCGAATCCTCGTCAATGTCCAGATTCTCTTCGTCGTCAGCCGCTTTCCGTTCCTCCTTGTTTTCTTTGTTCGAATCTTCTACTTCCAGAATATCCGTGGGAGGATTGGAAGCCTGGGTTTCGCCCGGTTTGAGAATGCTAGAATTTTTAGTCACGACTTTGTCGTGCTCGTTCTTCCTCTTGTCGAACCACTCCTGAATGTTTTGTGTATCCTGGGAGCAAGACTGCGACAGATCGTTGTAAAGCGCGGGTATATCCTCTCGCCTCCTCAAAAGCGATTCTTTCTGGTGTTCCGTGAGTCTTTTGGCGTCGAATTTAAAGTCGCTTTTTATCATCACGTACTCCTGAGAATCTGAGTCCGCGAAAAACGGCGACTTCCTGTCGTCCCTCGGCTTCTGGCTCGGAGTTACGGGTTTCGGACTCGCTATTTTCCGGTTGTGAAAGCTTCCGGCCAATTTCGCAGGCTTGGCGATCGCCTTCTGTCCATTTTCTGCGTTCTCTGCGGGTTTGTCGACCTTTGCCGAGTCCAGCTCCTTCAGCAGCGATTCGACCACGTCCTTGGCCTGTCCCTTCATGTATTCTTCAGTCTCTAGACAAGCCAACGTTTGCGATACTATCTCAGGCTCCTGGTGACGCAGAGCCAGTCTTATAGCTTCTTGGTAAGATGTGATCAGTTCGGGAGACAGAAGACCTCCGAGTCCCTTGAAGATGCTCATTATCGTTTCCCAAGTGCTCGAAATCTCTCTCAACAAATTCTCCTCTTTGCAAGGTTTCAGCATGTGTTCGATCGCCGGTCTGACGGCGTTCAAGCAAGATACTACTTTGGTAGGTGCGTGTCCGTAGAGCGTTATCAAAACCGATGACAATTCTCTGAGCGCTGCTTCGGCGTAGTTGTGTTGATTATGTTCAAGATTCACTATGCAGAGGTCGTTCATGAGCTCGACGATGGGCAGGAATCCATTTTTCTCTGTAAAAAAGTGTTCATATAGTAGCATAGCTATAGGTAAAAATAGAAGAAGACTCTCCTCGCCCTTACCAAGCACGTGCTTGTAGTTCATGGTGGTCAATATCCCGTCCAGACACGTGACCGCGAACCCGGCGCACTTATCGTCGGTCTGAACGCCTTCCTGTATCGCGGCGATCGTGAACGATACAAGTTCGTTCGGTTTTACGGTGGCAGTCACACTATACTGTAAATCGAATTGATTGTAGAGCGCTTTCCAACTGGCTGCGATCTTCTTGAACTGTAATACAACGATGGAACCAATGTTAATTAACCGATGTTGAGGTGAAATTAAAGTCACGTGACATCGATATGATTTACACTTGGAATTTTCAAACGCTATTTTCTCAGCCAAAACACATTCGATTGATGTGAAATTGATGTCAGTGACGTAGAAAAACTGAACGAAGGGCCTGCCAATCGTGGATTTTCGAATATCGGAAGACATAATCAGAATTTTGTGTAACAATATTGTTCCGTAACCCAAGGAGGTGCTGCCCCTCGTGGAGAGAGGCAGTACTTCCTTGGGTTACGGAACAATATTGTTACACAAAATTCTGATTATGTCTTTCGATTTTCGAAAATCCACGATCGGCAGGCCCTTCATTCAGTTTTTCTACGTCACTGATATCAATTTCACATCAATCGAATGTGTTTTGGCTGAGAAAATAGCGTTTGAAAATTCCAAGTGTAAATCATATCGAGGTCACGTGACAAATTGGATGAAACCCTGTGAAAGTATTATCCGACGCACCTGCCAGAATTCTGGCGCGAAATTACGGGTGAATGGAAACTTGACCAAAGTCTTAACAGCGGTAAAGTCGTGAGCGGCTGCGTCGCCTTGGTTCATCTCTTTCCCGTCTGCCATGTACTTGGTGACCATTTCGCAGAGGACGTTCCACAATATAGAAGAGCCCTTTCTGCGATATGAGAAGAAAAATCAGAAAATCCAGCATAGAGCGATTCTGATGGTCCAACTTACAAAAGTTCGGCATCGTATTTTATCGAATCGAGGCGACTAACGAGTTTGCTGAACACGTCCAAAGCGTTTGATACGTAATGCGCCTTTGCTATGGGCGGTTTTATTCCCCGCCAAAACAACCGTTTTATGAGCTCCTGGTGTTTCCTTGGAAGAAAAATCACGTTATAAATGCGCTCGTGAGCTCAAACAGTCGAAGAAACCTTACTTTCCGATCTTTGAGAGTATCGCAGGTCTCGTAACAACCGACATTAGTTCCTCGATGGTCTCAAACTGGAATATGTAATTGTTTGGGAATTCGTCCAGACTGGGAAGAACAGAGTCTAACATAGCGTCTCTCAGCAGCGGTTTGTTGTCCGTGTGCTCGCTGAGATTGATGACGAGCATCATTATCTCCTTGTACATCAAGACCTTCGCGCCTTCGTTCGTGATGTTCTTCACCCTGGCGAACAGAGTCCTCCACAGGGTCGCGCCGATCCGGACCCTGCTCTCAAAATCCACGTGCGTGACCTGAGCGAGGGCGAGGAGTGCCTCGCCGGCGGAGTGAATGAAGGATTTGCAGCACTTTTGGAACAGCGTGTTGCTCACTGGCGACGGTATCCTCTCCTCCAACGAGGATTTAACGACCTTGAGATCGTCCTCGTTGTCTGTGAGCAGTTGGAGGAGGGCATTTATCGCCAGTATCTTAGTCTGAGGAAACCTCTTTCCCGGCGAAGCTATCACGTTGTATTTTGACGACAAGAGCGGAGTGTCTCCGAGCGGACCGAAGCAAAAGTTTAAAAACGGGTTCAGCACGGATTCGCTGAAGGTCTGAATGTGTTTGTAGAGCTTGAGGATCAGGTGCCACCAGACCTCCATTTTCGTCAGAGTCATCGCCTCGGTCTTACTGTTCTTGGCGTTCAGCGGAATGCAGAGGAGCTTGACTCTCCTCGCCGTAGCGAGTTCTTGCTCGTCCAGGGCGAAGTTGTCGACTATAAGCTTCCACGAGAGGAAGGCCTGTCTCCGAACGACCGTGTCGACGGATTTAAACGCCTTTTCCTCGACGCTGAGGAGATTGTTGATCAGACCTGCCCCCCGATGCAGGTCAGTTCCCAGCAGTTGAATGCTGATGCTCCAGAGTACCGACCAGTCCGGTTCGCACGCCGTGACCAGAACCGTCATTCTTTTACAGTACGTGTTCTGCAAAGCGAGTTTATACTCCTGCCACGTGCTGGGTGAACTCGTTTTAACGTGGTTCGCTATGTTGGGTAACTGGAGCATCCCGATAGCCGGTTTTCTCTGTCTCTTATGCCCCATGTACGCCAGGGTTGCTACGGTGTCGACGAACAGTGGAGCAAACTGGAACACCAAAGCTACAGATTAGTCGTCTCGTTCGGGACGTTTTCACTCTTCATCCAACCTTTGCGCAGTCTGCGTAGTCCGCAGAGGTCGATAGCTTGTAGAGCCTGTGAACGAGGCCGAGTACCGCGAGGATGATTTTTTCCTCCAGTAACTCAGCCGGGGACAGATTCTTGTACTCCATAACTTGGAGGGGCTTTATATTGTCCTTACAGGCGTCCGCGGATATCCAACCCATTTTTTCAGGCCTGACGGAGCGCAGGCAGTCTTTCATGCAGTCAACGATCGAAGGGTCCCGTGAGACTGCCTTCGTCGTATCGTCGTCTAGTTCTTCTAACAGCTGGAATACCTTCAGTCTAGAACGAACGAATGAAACGTTTCAACAGTTTCTAGCCTCCGTCCGTAAAAAAAAGTGATCTCACCTGTTGTCGAAGTTCAGGTGCATCAGTTCATTGAAAAGATTGATGTCGGAGTCCCTGAAGGCTTGCAGGACGACGACGAGCGTCGAACTGGCTTCTGGAGCGAGAGATTTGTCTCCGCTTACGAAAGCGTTTATAACCGATTTGCAAATATCTCTGAACTGAGATTCGGCGGTGTCTTGAGGCCCGGGCTTTGCTGCGAAGCTGGAACAATGACAAAAAAAAAATGATAGAAACCTTAAACAATAAACTCTCGGTTTTTACTCACCTCCGTATGCAGGTCAATGCTTTGCATTTTTCCTGGAAGTTCGTGGACTCCTTGAGGGTCTTTATGGCCGCTGATATCTGGGCCTTTCTTGTTTCCGTCCTGTTAGACGACATTGACGTCGTTGTCGTTGTCGGCGGCGGCATTTAGCAATTGTTGACGACGTATCGTCTCATAGTTGCGTTAATATCGCGTTAATGAGCGGCAAACGCGTGCCGACGGTAGGATTATTATTTTTTACACCCTCCCTCTCTCTCCCTCGCTCCTGACTATCAACGTCCACGAATATTTTCAGGTCTTTATTCACCTCACCACTTCCACAATCCGCAATTTGTCTCTACGCCGGTTCTGTATACACAACCCGAGCGCGACTTTTGTCTACAGGGACTAGTTGTTACCACCGCGACTCTACCTGCCTGCTCGAGCGGGTCTGGACAAAACACGGTCTACCAATGTGTGTGTATGCATGTGATGTGTGGTGGCTGTGGATCAGCACGGAGACCGAGCTTGGTCCGCCCCACTCCTACGAAAACGTACTCGTTTTCTGCGCTCTAAATGTGTTATATATATTGTATATATAGCTAAGAATTGAGATATCCCGATCGACGCGCCCCTGGCGGAGTTAAATGAAGCTTTGTGTGCCAAACATTATTATACAAACTTTGGCAACTCGGGCTGCCGGTAGAGGCGCCTCGGACAGCAGATCTTAATACATGTATATAGGTATATTGAAGCGCGTAAAGTCGGAACGTTCTTCGATACACGGAGCACGGTCTCCTTCCCTCTAGTCTCCATAATCAGCACCATCGACGCACGGCGCTCGACGCAACGCGGTTGAAAAAATATTTGCTTTTGTCAGCTAATGCGGTTCCGCTCGTTACAATCGAACACGGTCAGCATTAAATAAGAGACGATTTTTTTTTAACAGCATCGATTGATAATTGAAACTTTTATATTATGAAATTCCACCCGCATCGAATGGTATAGGAAACGAGTAGGTGGATAGATTTTGAGCCAATAACGTTACGCCGATAATGGTTTGGTCAAACACTTCGACAAACTATTGCGAGATCATGAAACCTACCACAGTCGACAGTACGTAACGTTATTATGGGAGATAGAATTTTAGGCGGGTGAAGTGTCGTGATGACCGTTGAACGTCGGCTCATTATCACCCCAATATGTATTTTATTACCCACAATGCACCGCGCGACGGATTAACGGCTCTTGATTGGTGGTTGGGATTCGAATGGCGGGATTTTGAACAACCATAATTCGAATTTGTTCTCAATAAGGTCGTTGAAACTTCACAACAAGAAAAATAACTATTATCTAGAAAATCATTTTTTTTCTGGCTGCCATCATTGAGGCACTAATTCACAGGTCCCAGTTCTTGTGTAAAGAAAAATTTTTAAAAAATAAAACGGTTGATAGCGCCTTCGGATTGGTTTGACGTCATAAATGGGCAAATATCACGTGATCAGCACTGATGAACAATGGTGGATTTTTGAGGTTAGCCGTTAGTAGTCAAGAAAAATTAAATTGGGTTACTTGCTGTGACGTCACGGCATGGCGCGCAAATTGGGCGTTTCGAACACCACTGAACTTCGAATCGATAGTTAGACTTCATCTTGTACTACATCGAAAATTTGAGTCAAATATCCAGCCTAACTGATGAAATTGGCGAATTTAAATTATCAGATTTCACTAGAGCCACGAAAATAAAAAATGGCGTACTTCGTTGAATTCTATGTATATGATTACATGAAAAAGTATTTTCGGTTCGTAATATTAAGTAATTTGTTTCACCTTGGATCATTTATGATAATTTGTTCATTTATTCTAGTTTTACGGTGTAAATCACACCTTTTTTTCAAACAAAAGAGCATCAAATAAATGTTGTCTATTCAGCAATTACGCTTAGACAGTAACAATATTTTCAGTCAATTTCCACTGAATTTTCTCATCGTTACATAATTCAGTCAAGTGTGCTTTGTTCGAATATTTCAGTCGAACGTGTGTTCCAGAGTTACAAATGACTCGGAATTTTTTCGCGACGTAATCACGTCATCGTATATCTGAAAAGGAAAATTTATAAGTATATTTATACAATATTCGTTACATGAACAACGATAATCGTCGCATCACGCACTATACTTCTTCTTGCAATCCTTCAAAGCCTCATTCAATGGTTCACATGCCTTCAGATCGTTCTGATTTTGGGCACAAGTTAATAATTCTTGCTGTTCATACTCGCACGGAGCAACTCGCCCCTGTGTCCCATTCTGCTGGTTACCTTGAGGCTGATCGTGACGTCCGGATATTTTATCCCCGATCACGGTGCCCTTAATTGCATAAAAGTTTTCTCATTTCATTTCATATGTTGCCAATCATACTCGATAAAGGCCTGTTTTTAATTACCGCAGCAACTCCAGCCGCGGTTCCAGCAGCCTGACCAAAAATCCCTGGCTGTCTCTGCGTGGCTGGATAATCACAACGTCTGGACTGAAATATAGTTATATGACGAGTTTTAGCACGTAGGAATATAAAGTGAGAGACGAGAACGAATGGTAACATTTTTCAAGCAACAAATTTCATTTATTTATTTAACTACACCCATTGTACATTTCAGGACACATCATCGTGACTACTACAGATTGTTCAACTATAGTAGGATTTATTGTTCTCTAAAAAAAAAATTGTATCATTTTTTTCTCATTCAGATCGTAGAGTACAACTCATGTTATTTTCTTTGTAGAAGATATTCTAGTTCAAAGCACTCGCCAACTCCTCCTCGCCATTAAATATCTGAAACAAACAATGACAGATAATGAAGAATTTTATCCCATAATTAATGCTTGGAACAAAACAAAGAAAGAAACATTTAGGCACAAACAACAACTCTCAAATCATACTAACGGTTGGAGACTTTGCACTGGCGCAGAGCCTCATTGAATCCCTCGCACAGAGTCAGGTCCGACTGGCCCTGAGCACATTGCAGGAACTGCTTGATCTCCCATGCGCAGGGTCCACTGGCTTCGGAGGATCCATTGCTGAGCGGACCACTCTGCGGAGCAGTCTGAGCCACAGAGGCTGGAGCAGCCTCACTCGAACCGCCGCTGAACATTCCAGTCATGGCATGTCCAATGGTGTGTCCAACTGCCGATCCGATCGCAACTCCACCGGCCGTGGCTGCCATTTGTCCCATCAGAGATGGACCCTGGGATGGAGCTGCCATCGGAGTCGAAGGGGGCGCGTGCATGGGTGGAGCAGCACGAACTGGAGCTGGAGGCGGCGCAGCTCGAGCCATGGCACTGGAAAAATGATGAGAATGTTGAAGGCGATGATGAAATGTGGTGAAATATTGAATACAGATATACATGTGCAGGTATTTTATTTGTCTCAACGATGATGTAACAATGGAACGTGAAGATTTAGTATTTTTTGGGGTCTATTACCGTCGTGGTGGTGGACTCGCGGAACGTCCTCTTCGTGGCATGATTATAGACTTCTTATTGCACTTCGGGTAGATCTGTGAAACACTGTGTGATCTGTTTCCAACTCACTCGTCGGAGACTTCGATTGATACTGGCTGTTTCTAGTTACACAACGTAGAAGATTCCGGATGTATACGTACGTGTATAGAAATATTGGAGAGGTATGAGTATGCGCACGTCAATTTCGTCGCATATAAAAAAAAGTAGCATGTGATCTTTCTAGAGCTTGGTTCTCAACGGAAGCCGTTATGCGCCAACAGCGACCACTTCCTCCGATCCCATTGGTCACTTTCGGTAGGCCGTGTTCCGAAATTAGATGCTAGCGCTCGTTTCGAACCTCAGCCTGTATCAAATCATCTTCCATGCTGATGAAGCAGCGTGGAAATCGATTGAAACGACGCGAAAAAGTCTAGGAGTGTTTTGCTGTCCACCAATCAGATCTTTGGATGGTCGTTGGAAGCCCGGCTTGTCTATACGCGGCATACGCACGCGCAGATTGTGAGTGGGATACGATTGGACCACGCGAAACACGGCAACCCGCACGACACGCGGTCTATTTGAGACGGGAATGTGTGCATGAAAACTAGGATGAAGTCGCAAGCTGCAGGATGGGAAAGGCGGGAGCTGTAGGATCGCTTACGGTCTCTGAGGGGGTGGCGAAGGCGGTCTGGGTCTCGCTTGGGGCTTGCCTTTTGCCGATGCCTTGCGACCGGACATCTTGGTCACGCAGAGCCCCTGAATTATTGTTATTCAAAACTACCACCGCTCAAATTTCGAGGTTAATTTTGTTATATTAAAAAACGATGTTGAGACTGTTTGCAGAGTTTGTTACGTTGCCATGACCATCGAGACACAACCGCAAGTGTGGCGTTGCTCTTCAGATCGGTGAAAAAAAAATATATTTTTGGGGTTAGATGTTCTCGAAATAATTTTCTCCACCTACATAATTATTCGTCGGACGTGAGAGCATGTGAGAACGATACGTTGGAGAGAAGCTTCCTCCGCAAAAAAAAAAAAAAAAAAAAAAAAAAAAAAAAAAAAAAAAAAAAAAAACCTGTGAGTGTGAGGCCAACTCCGAGGACTGCTAATATAAGATTTCTGAAAATTGTATTAATAGCCGTGTGTCGGTTGTACAGTACAGACTAAGCTGGATCCACCAAGAGCAAGTTAAAACGAGACTTGAAAATTGCACACCTCTCGAATATAAACTGAACTACCGACAAGGTTGAAAGGCAAAATAATGATCGCCGCATGTTTATTCTGTCGAAACACGGTCTATTAAAGAAAATATATTGCTATTGTCAATCGATTAGCCTCTAATATTCTCGAGGTCAGTCAAAGAGGTGAAGTAAAAAAAAAACGAACGACGACTAGCCACAACAAATGACCAATTATGATGCATCGGCGACTATTTAGCGCGATGATAACCGCATGCACGGTGCGTAGGTAATGCTGTGTTTGTAGCGAGTGATCGCTCTATTCTCAACTGAAATAAGAAAGAAATTGACAAATAATATTATTTTTTATCACCACTTGCTTCTGTTTTTCCTTCAAATGCAAGAGATACCGATCCGGTTTTAACAATCAACGATGAAAATATGTATATATACACGACTGTTTACAATATAATGTGATTAATTCGTCACGAAAGTCTCGAGGTCGTAAATGTTTACGGATTTCGAGATCCCAAGTCGAATATCTATATACATTATTCAGAATGTGAGATACTAAAAAGCTGTTTATCCCGCCAAAAACATGAAATGGCCAACTGATTGCATAATTGATCCAACGCGTTCTAGTGAAAAGTCCTGCAACAACTAAGCTGCACGTGTTGAATTGATAACTCATAAATGCGTATGGAGAGAACAATCGACCTCAGACGATCTACGCAGCGAGAATTCTTACGCTCGACACGTGCCAATCATTCTTGCGATTGCGGAAGTATGGGAGTATAGCGGAAGTCGTCTAATCTTTTAACTTCCATATGGTTTTTGGACCGCTGATCATATCGGCGAAATTCAAAATAGCTGGAAACGAAATGAATAACGGGAATTTCAGAGGCTGGCTCACAGTCAGCCCAAACCCGCTAATTGGTATCAAGGCCTATAGCGTGATCGTTACGCATCATCTCGTACGTTGAATCAATTGATCAAATATTGACAACAGAAGAAGAATAAGAAGAAAAACCTGAGTTATATTAAACACACATCAGTAATCTACGTTCCAGACAATTACGTACACAGTCATTGTGTATCTGTATGATCGTCTATGATCGTGATAATGAGTGCAATATCAATACCTCCGATTGAATGAATTGTAAACAAACAGAACGTTTCCCACGTGCCGATCTTATTGTAAGCCCGCACTAAATATACCGCGTGAATCAACCGACCTGTCTAATATCAGTTGATTCATATCCGCCAGTGTTGGAATGTTTTCGGCTCACACTGGTATTTCATATAGTTGTCGTTATCTCGAACGGAAAACACGTCTATTATGCTATTTTTCGCAAGGTCGTTAACAAAGGGCACGGGAAAACAATCGGCTCAGATAATGAAACGACATCGTCGTTGCCTTCGGAGCGAATTCGTACCTCGTTGTGCAGAGTTATATTCGTCAATTTAACAATTGTCACTCTTCGCGAAGGGACCTTGACGATTCCGACAATTGTCTGCAGCGATTTGCACAGTCGTATCAACATTACACCGCGGATGAATAAACGGAGTGCATGCAAACGATTACTCTCGAGTCTCGGCTCGTTCGTCGCCGTACAACGCACTTACGTGTCGATAACCAGGGTCAAAGTTACCGACGATTGAGCATGCTGCCTCTCATTGTGCTCATCGAGAACGTGTTTTTTTATCTTCCCTGTTGACCGTTGAAAACACGTGAAAGAGAAGCTTCGATATACTTGTAGATAACGAATCCCGATCTTTATTATTCACGGTCTGCAGATACAGGGCGACGATGACCTTGATCAGTCACGATCATCCGAGGATTAAGGTCCACATGCCTGTGCACGGCATTGTGTCGGACTTTGGATCAAGCTCCATGGGATCATTGAGATAAGATACTCTGACAACGATCATCCTCAGCTGCGATAACAATCGAGTACTTGATAATATGCGAGGATTATGACCGATCGATTTGCATCGCAGGAAGGTAGGATCTCGGTTCTCGAAGGACATGAGTCTAGCGTACGACGAGCATCTTGAGACATTAAAAATTCAGCCCACACTCGCTGTTGAAGATATACTCCGCGAAAGATTTCCTCGCCGTGAAGATAATCATAAATAAAATTTGCATGTATGTGAGGCGAAGGTAGCGACTCGTGCATTATACGTTGTAAAAAGAGCTGATAAGCCGGGCTGCAGCTGCTCCATCGTTGAGTGAGACGCTTTTCGAAACGATAAATATAGCTTCCACGTATGTTTGGAGTACAAACCTTGTTTATCAATAACGCGATGACACTATATTCTGTCGCAATAATAAATTCGTCTTTAGAAATGACCGCCAAATATTATCAGAGTTGTTTTACACCCTCGTTTTTGTCTTTGAAGAGGAAAAGAAAACATGTTTTCGAACACGAGGTGTGCATAGGCTGTCGGCCACATTGTGAGACAACTTTTTTTTGGACTTGATAAAAACACCGGAGTCAGCTGCACGGGCTAGAAAGACGGTGTGGCGTAAAAACACATCTCCGTTTCACGATCTCGTTATGCATAAACAAACAAAACACTCGGTAGCAGCTGGTGAACCGGATAATGA
Organism: Euura saliciscinereae; assembly: GCA_018420115.1. Taxonomy (NCBI): domain Eukaryota; kingdom Metazoa; phylum Arthropoda; class Insecta; order Hymenoptera; family Tenthredinidae; genus Euura; species Euura saliciscinereae. The sequence goes on along the minus strand of JAFFZH010010595.1, from coordinate 17,864 downwards.
ATAATAAGAGAACGAAAAAAGGGGAATTAAATTGAGAAGACTGCATCGAACTCGCTTACTACCAGGGATAGGAGAGAGCGAGGCGGGCTATTGTTAGGCTCGCGGTTATCACCGCGGGTTCTTATCGTCGGTGCGAATTTCGATAGCGCTCGAGGTGTAGACTCGCAGTGATCGTCGGTGTGTCTGTACCGTACACACGAATCTCATTGTCGAGGTGTTTACTCGTTCATTTAAATACGTACACGTACATACATCGATAGGGAAAACGAAGACGTGACTCAGAGCGGTGCAGAGGTTCGAGCGGCTCCGCGATATAAACGTACGCATTGGTTCTCGGTACAGCAACCGCACGGCTCTCCGAAGCCAAGTGACAGCATAGGATCTTATTATTTCGCGTCAAACACTCATAGCGGATAGTCGATCGCAGGCTGATACCCGCTCGATAGTTGCTTGTTGCAAGCTCACTCGATATCGACGTTAACGAGTTTACACCCTACCGACGAGAGTTTTTCCGACAAAGATTTCCCGCGCGAACACCGAGAACACCGCGTGCCTCTGTTTCACGCTACCGAGTTGTCATCACGGTTATTTGTGTTCAGTGGATAGGATAGATCCGACGCCACGACGAAACTACTCCCATCACCCGAATCGCCAGACTCGAATAAATCAGGTAAGTGCATCGCACTTGAGTATCTAGCCTCACACCGCATCTTTTTCGCTGTTGGGCGTCAGTTTCAATGTTTGTTAACCTCAAATTCTGTTGTACCCTCGAACAACATTTGGATGTTTCTTTTTTGTCAACTGTGTACGACGAGGTTAGTGGTTACGCTTTGCAGACGAAACTAGGAGTGACGCAGCGGCGGAGCCACGTGACGTGGAAAAACCAAGTTTTGAATTTCGGTCTCTAGATGCATTCTGGCGGAGTCGAGTCTTTGGTGTGTTTACACAGACGGAGAATATATCTGACTGTACGTACGCCGTGACTCTGCTATTTCGAACCTCGCCGAGTCCCGAGTACGAAAATAGCGAATCGCGAGTTATTTATCGCGTCAAAGAATTAATATAGGAGCGCAAGAGCGTCGAAAACAACGAATTCGTTGAGCTTGTACCGCCACCGCAATACATTCCTGCAGACGGTATCGGATAAAATTTGTTGTTGGCTTTGTTTACATAGATCAAAACATCGCTTCGATGACGTCAATCGATCGAGTCTGAGGCACTTTGAGTGCACTTTTTTACTCTTCGGCTCACAACAAAGGTGGAGACGTGGATATGTGTCTAAGGTGTGTGCATTGCTGGTAGGAAATTATTACACGCCTGACAAGGAGGCTCAATAGAGACCCGCACGTGGTTCCTGCCATCTTCTGCGGTCTAAACTCCCGAGGCTCCCGACGCAGTGAAAATCAGACAAAGAACCGCGCGATCAATGCTCTAAAAACCTTGGCGGTGCATCGAACGGGCTTTATAAAACAATGGGGGTCATTGAGTCTGAGGAGAGGCGCACGACCCCTCCCCTCCGGCGTCGTAGACAGATTATTATAAATGCGTCGTCGATTGCCCCAATCCTATAAACACGCGCATTGGCGAGGCGTTGATGATGAGGTTACGTCGAACGTGCAGATGCGATTTTCCGCGCAATGCTGCGGGATGGAAGGGGACGAGGTTCTCGTGCGAACTTTGTTATTGTTATTGCTGTTGCTGTTGTTGATGTTTGTTTACCCTGCATCTACCCAGAGCGTATTGCACCTCGTGTCAGTGACCCGGGGTTGGGACAGTGGTCCGAACATGCTTCGCCACTATCCCAAGGTCGCGCGATGCCCCACTGACTGAATAGAGGGTAGGGGCTAACGCATCGATGCACTGCACGACACAGACCGTTCCACTTGCGCATAACGAGTGTGTGCAGTCGACAACGGAATGCGCAGATTTTGTAATCGAACTGGGTCAGTCGATTTCGTCTGGGTATTCTTCGGCCCCAACGACACGACCGCATGGTAGATATTGCCGTTCGACACAAAATGACGAGACTCTGGTGTGCACACGGTCGGATGATCCAAGAGAGCGTGCGGTCGTCTCTGAAATGGAGAGTTTGAAGAAAACTCCGAGTGCGATGGATGATCGCGGTGAACCGATTGAGAGTTGCGCCACTGACTCGACCTATCCTACTCCACATACATCTGCAGCACGGACTGACTATTTTTAGAGGACAATTTTGTCATTTGGACGGTCGAGCGAAAGGTTAGCCGCGCCGCAGAAGCTACGACGACGAGGAAAAGGTTCTGAAATCCGATGTGCATCCCTTTGTGGAATCACCGTCGAAATCGAAAATCCGGAACGTGGCGGCAAGAGTCTGGGGAAAATCCACGTCCGTTGAGGAATCAGCCGGATACCGCGAACCACTGGAGAGAGTTTCGGTCCTTGGAATCCTCGGATTCTTGTAATGCGTCGTTATCCACTCGACCATGCTAACGGGAGAGCGTTTCATTGACCAAACTTGGAACGATGTGGTTGAGCTTCGTTCCAATCGCGGGTGGATAACAGTACCTCGGAGAATACAGTTTGCTGGCACGTTTTAAACGAAGATCCCAAATTGATGATCAGCCTCAGTGATCCTTATAATTTTTGGTGACTTTACAGCGCCACGAAGAGCCATCTGCGAGCGAAACCTTGTGAAATGGTCTACAAACTCGAGCGTGTCACCCGAAGAATATATTATCAGCAACCGGTTTCCATTATGTAACCCGCGGACCGTATAAGAAGTGATGGGGTCCATCGGTTGACCCTGCAAGGTACAGCATACCTAACCCGTGTTGAAATTGCAGGTGGAGATTGCAGGAACCTGTTTCCCATAACGAGCCCGGAACGGCAGGGTGGTTGGGAGGGTACAGTTACGCTAGCGCGTGTTGGCACATCTCGGTCCTTCCTCAAGGTCGCTCCATGCGAGCAACCATCTCTATCCGTTCATCTAGTCATAAAATTGTCCGGCCGAACGGAATTTCCGATGTTATCAGAGATGGAAAAGTTGCGAATCGTGAGTGAAGAACATGACGTGGCGCAGATGTCCGATACCGCAAGCATAAACGCTCGCTTCGTAGTTTCTTCCGAGAACGGAACGTGGATAGCTGGAAATATGAACGCGGTGGGCTCCTAGGTGTCAATTTGTGCGTAGTAAAAAATTCCTCGGACTCCAGTATGACTAGTGTTTATAGACTCGAAGATTCTGATCTCCATATTTTACCGTATGAAAAAAAGCCACGTCATGGATCGATTGAGAGTAGCCGTGTCAGAAGCATTCCGAATATAGCCGTAAGTCTTAATCGAAGATGAGATCGTTCGGTATCGCCAGTATCTGTATTGTGGACTTGAAATTCTACGAACCGTGGAAGACCCAGGTCGTAGTCCCGGCCATCGTAATTACATAACGCCGCGAACAAGCAATTAATCCTCAAATTTCATCATACAACGACTGCCGATACGCAATTTAATAATCGCGCCAGTAGTTATATCGTAGCGCAATTATCGATGTTTACTTTTTCTGATATGGACAGACGTATGACTCATGCTGCAATTTTTGGTTTCAATTTTAATTTTCATTTTTCGGTTCATTCTACACAGTCTGAAACAATATGTAACTTCGTTAACGTGTTTTTTTTTGTATCGTATATATTAGGTGTCCTTGTCGTCGACCGATTATTTTTATTATTTTTTGTTCAGAAAACATATTTTTTATTTGCGGTTAGATATTCCTGGGCCACGTCACGAGGTACGTCTCTTCTACCCACAATGAATATAAAGAGTGAAATCTCAAACGGCGTGTTTTGATCATGATACATCGGTTAACGTGCTGTTTTGACGGAGTGTAGGTAGATGGTACCAGCCATTATTATTATATTTTATATTTGATATTATTCCACGAACATAACAAAGCCAGTGATATTATAATAGTCGTTAAACTGTTGAAGGAAGATGAAATTTCCTCGCGGAAAGTGTACCGCTCTTTCTCTTTATTCGAATATTTCTCTACTCTGAGCTGCAGGCCCGGGTCCGAACAATGGGACCGAAAGGGATCCGCGCTATACTCCACAGACGTTCTTCCAAGAATACGGGACTCACTCTGTGTCGACCGCTTCTAGGAAAACCACATTCGTTACCCGTCCCGTTAAAGCTTCGAAGAAATTCACCGTATACATTATCTGCGTGCATATGTAGCGGGCATCATCATCTACTAGGAATGGCGATGTGTGACACGCGAATTTATCGAGATAGAGCACGTAAGCGCAATGCCCCAACTCTTAGAGAGGGTCCGAATCTCGCGTGGCTCGCTTCGTCCATGTGCTCGTGACTCGTCCGGCGCCAGGCGGGGGCTCGACCGGCTCCAGTGCGCGTGCGCAACGCGCGCGCACGACTGCAACCAGCATCGTCATATCGTCCACGTGGCCCCGCGGAGACTCCCGGAAATAAAATATATTTTCCTTGTCGTTTAATTCATACCGCATAATCGCACAGGTGTGCCCGAACGATATTCAGTAGGTAGCCTATTTTTCGAGCCTCAACTGAACCGGTGCATAACCGATGCTTGCGTAATTTATTTTGAGAGCAAGAGGTCAGTCTGCGACCGCATTATCACGATCGTAAGTCGTACGATCGATCTCTGCGCGGACGTATACAGGGTGGATTCTTGATAGACTGTCCAAAAGCCAGTTTCTCGATTCTATCCATCTTCATTCACCCTGTGCGTGTACATTGAAGCGTATTTACAAATGAGACCCGGAAGTTTGATCAGAAGTTTAAAAGAAATACAAATATGCTCGTTTGGTTAGCACCAAGGCTCTCTTCGAAGGATTCTCTGAATATGATAAAAAAAAAATGGTTGACACAGTTGTCGCACAGATAGTAAAGAAAACTTGTATAAACTCCGAACCCTCCAAGGCTCCTCTGCGTGTATACGATCCTGTACCAAGATGCAGTGGAGGGGGATAGCCGAGACGCCGCACCGGTATGCGATACGTGAGCGCGAAAAGGCTGGCCAGACTATAAACTCGACGGCACGTCGACGGTTATTGCTCGTTTGGTGTTTGTGCGCGCCGCTCTTCACGGGCCGATTGAGGCTCCGCCGATACAAACCGTTTTCGAATATCGGTTGTATCATTTTTTACATCGGTAGATCCCTCTTACATAATAGAGCGTATCTTATCTTCATTATCGCACAACAAATTTTGGTAATCACAACGATCAGATAACGGAGAGAATGCTCAGAGCACAGCGTTGTTTTCAACGTGCTCGATGTACATTGATATCGAATAATAAAAAATCGTTTAAAAAAATCAACAAACACGCCGTCGAAGATACAATAAGCACGTTGATAAATAAAGCAAAGGACAGAGGCGATAGAACGAACGCGAATAAATCCTGTATCCCCCAAACGCAAACTCGAATCTCCCGAGTGCGGGAGCACCCAGCGCCCGTACAGTCTAGCTTTTAGATTCAGCCGCAGTTCAGTTTAACCGAGTGCGCAAGCGGGTCGCGTTGTGTAGCGGGTCAGGCGTCTCTATTCCGACCGCGGTGTGACGTGATTTGGTACTTATGTACTTTGAGTCAGAGACAGAGAGCTGATAATATACGCAAAAAAGTGTTGTGTAATTGGTGATACAAAGTTCGTTGTTATTATTACAATTATTTCGATTTTTTTTTCTTCTTCTTTCTCAACATCGTTGCGAAACTCTTCGTCCGATTAGAGTCTCAGTTAAACCTCGACAAGTTTGAATACAATTGAACAAAAGAAGTATAAAAAATGTTGGAGATGGCCGACGCTGAGTTAGCCAATTTCGTTGCCGTCCAGGCTCCTCTCATAGTCTGCGGCGTAACGATCATACTAGGAGCCATCGGACTCGCGATAGCCTACTACATAAATCGGAACACCGAGTCCGAAGACGAGGACGAAAAGGGCCAGAAACTGAACGAGAGTAAGTATCAAGTCACACACCAGTCGAGTCTAGACCATACGGTTACTGTGCCAGATGCAGATGCTCCGGCTGAGAGTCGAGAACTCAGATGGGCAACGTGCAGTCTCTGTGAAAAAGCGAAGAAACTACCAAAGTACACCGGGCAGCCGCTAGAGCCGGGATGTGCCCGGGGCTCGTATAACTTCCGGCCTACTTTCCCGCCTACTTTCATTTCCCCCCTACGAGTACGCGCGGAAGTAACCTCGAACTTAACCCTGCGATTCTGTCTCACCGACTGAGATACGCGGGAAAAGATCTAAGATACTCGTTCAGGACACAATGAGACACGCAATATTGGCCACATGTACAGCGATGATAATGGTTCGTGCTAATAGTACAGTTTATAGTCGCGTTATCGAATTGAATTCACGAGTGTCTTGGATCACGTCACTGACACGCTCGAACCTGTGATTCTAGGTAAAATAAATGAAAAGTAACGTTCCACGATTTTTGATCACCATGAGTCACGCTTGGTGTGGCGATGATGATAATATAATAGGGGTATATGAAAGAGTGATGAAAAATTTTGTTTCTATTGAGATGTCGATGCGGAGTATATAATATTGCGCGTTTGTTTCCGATTTATTGTCAGCGGGAAAACAGTTTCTCCATCGTAAATAACAAGAAGAACGAGAAAAAGGTTGTCGCCTGTGTCGCACGATTGGTTGATGCATCACTACTTATTATTTCAGGGTTTTACTATCTACGCGGGTCAATGTTTTCTCTTTTCAATTTCAAGATATTTAATCAGCTTGTGTGTGGAAGAAGAAGAGTAAAAAAAAAAGAAGAAGAAAAAAGACAATTTCTTCTTCTTTTTCTTTTTATATCTTTGAATTGATACACGAAGACAAAATTACAAAGCTTTTTTTTTATATTCCTTCTGTTTGAATAAAAACCGAAAGATACGGCGCTGCCGAATTCGCAGGTGGTGCGTGGTTTACCACACGCACACTGTACAGTTTAGGTTAGGATTATCAAGCAGCTATGATACACGTAACGGTCTCATTATTGACATATTTTAATTTCAGACACATCTAAATTAATATTATACAAGGAACAAAAGTATGTAAAGAAAAAGACTGACTGGGTCATATTTGAATAAGGAAATAAAATTCATATTCGGAACGGCGAATCCAAACACTATATATATATTTAGTCATCGTTCGAATTTCCAACCGGTAAGGTGTACCTTAGACAGTACAGTTATTCTTCCATTTCAAGATAACCCAACGCGATCTTTTACCACCAATTCTTCCTAATAATAAAATCTGTGACTAATCTCGCTTGAAAGAAAAAAAAAACTACTATTGTTGAAGATATTTTTTAATCTCCTAATAATTATCTTCGTGAAACAAGATAAAAGAAACGGATCAAGTATATCTACTGCCTGGATAGACATTCCGTGATGGTAGAAGGTATAGTTTCTCATGGATCGATGTTTGTTTTACATGAAACGATTCATTAGGATATGAGAATTAATATATGGTGTATCGTTTAACGCGACGGTGTACAAACACGACCACGGCCTTCTACTAAGGTGCTAACCGTATACCTCATTATAGTCTTCTAAAGATGGCGGGTATCGCAGATTTTTTTCCTTCCATAAAGTATATCATTCTTCTTTTCCTCTGAGTTCATGTTGTGATGTAACGAAGAGAAGAAGAAGCGGACACTCGATATAGATTTTTCTTTTTGGGCTTAAGATAACATCAACCTGTACACTCGCTACTGAAGAGCGGAAGTTACGAAATTTAGTCGATGACGGAAGATCTTACTTACTGCTTCTCCTATATCAATCAATGACGAATGTCTTCTATATCTAGTGGTAAGAGAAAATTTATAATCGCTACCTTGAATCCGCCCCCTTCCCCTATTAATCGGTCACCGAATCGCAACCACTGGATAGACGTCACGGTTGAACAGGGTCATCACAGCGACCTGTGTTTCAGGGTCAGTCTGTGATAGCCGTGTTGATACCACATCCTCTGGTCACTTGCCACGTTTGCATTACTCCTTCATCATATCTGCATAGTTTCATCAGTCCGAATGTATGAGAAAGTACGAACATCTGCATAACGTTATGATCGATCATGATCTGTTCGGTGATCATGCAAGCCACACACGGCCGGTTTCCGCGTTCGGCATTACGTCACACGCAACTTTTGACTGCCTACTCCAGGACCGTGCAACGATTGATTGGTTAGTCTCTCAACCTTGTACCTGCGATTCTCCTAGACTGGAGACTGAGAATCTCAGACGACTATACATCATCACTTTATAGCAATTAGATGTTTAATCAACGGTTTAGCGCACTATCTGACATCGCAAGGTCGAGGAATTATGTATTCAACTAGTATATGTATATTCGACATTAGTGGCAGCAAGTACCATCGTTATCGAAACGATTGGATCCCCGAACTTACTTGTTACACGAGATAAGCGAATCAGTTCGACGGATCAGTGATGATGAAACTTGATTTCCGATTAGATAAACGCAGTGTTCGATTGATTGAGGATATCGCAGACCTATTTGCGGGACGATGACGCAGACTGTTCGGTTCCTAACGTGAAAATCCTTTATACCTGAAGCTTAGCGAGGACGATCGTTAGGACATAAGGGTCCCCCACTCAGGGCTACGAAAACAATATGCGGAAGTTTCTTACTCCGAAATTCACAGTCTATACCATTAAAGGAACCGAGGTTGGTTGCTCAACAGTGTAAAGAGATTCTCGTCGTTGGCTTCGCGGTGACGTAAAGTAACTGACCCAGCGGTGATCCGTGTCATGGAAAAAGATTTTTAACCGGTTACGTGAAGAAGAGAATATTAGTTAGTTATTTTTTGTCACACTGTTCATCAGATCTCGATTTATTGTAATGATGGTTCGTAGAAACCTGAGACTCGATGACGTGGCCCGAACCCGTACAAGTGTTCGGACACGTCATCGTCGCGGGAGGCTCAACACGTCATCGGTATCGGAACTAGGCGATAAGTGATCACGTTGAACAACGTGTGTCATCCCCGCATTTTTTTCTTCAGGACTCAATTCATCCTGAGACTAAAGATCGGTTTTCTTCGATCTGTTACAGACTCTGCTAACGCTGCGAGATACAAGGAAATCAGTACCGAGACGAGCGCTGCTGGTTCATCGAAACGCGGAAAGAATAAAAAACGACGCGAAGCTCAACAGGAATTCGCGCATCCCTGGATGGTTGGGGGTCTTAAAGGACACACCGCCCAGGTGCTGGACATGGATTACGCCAGCAACGGCAAATTTCTCGCAAGTTGCGCTGAAGGTACGTCGATCTTCATTCGTTCATTCATTCAATTCATGAATCAGTTCATTTTATTGCGAAATTTCATCACATGAGGTCTGAGATGGGTATTTACATTACACTGGAGGAAAAAAAAACAACCACAAATACATATCCCCATACAAAAAGTGGGGAACTTTTAACTCGTTGCGAGTAATTTGATAGTAAAACGGAACACTGATCAAGTTATGACGATTTTGTGAATAATTGTTACGATAACGAAGAGTTGCATGACGGTGCATCGTGATATGGGATGTTGAATTGCTTGATCCCAATTGCAATAGGCGAGGTCAGAGGTTTTCTTGACTATACACGGAGAGAAATAAAATGTCAGAGCAGGTCCACCAACAATTTTATGTTAATTTTGACAATTTTTTATTGTTCAAGTTAATAACAAAAATGTCGAAACAACATATTTGATGTTGAGATGACATACACTTGTGTTATATCGACTGAAAAATGTGTAATTATAACACAAATTTTTTCTAGTCAAATTTTTTCAACATTGTATAGTCACGGAGAGACGGTCGCGAAAAAGTTCCATGGTTGAAGTTATTCAGAGCATGCATTCATTTTCTAACCCTCTTTCGTACACTTGACCCATATTCGTTTTTGTTATATCATTGAAGAAAGAAAAAACTACGATTGTAAGAAAGAAAATCTACTCCACTGGACAATTGTCTGCTGATACAGCAGCAATCATTGTCAATTCAAGTTTCTTTTGAGTTGTTCCTTGTTCTCCTATGTACGCTGATAAAAAAACATCTGAATATCAAGGCCTGAGTCACTGTGTGACTCGGTCGATCGATTATGACCTCGACTCGAACGACGACGATGTAAACTAAATGGAATATCAAAAATTCTATAATTTTCGTTTTCACACAGATATCGTCATCACATGAACGACTATTATATGGGTTGTCAAATTTAGAGCTGAAAAATATTCCATGTTTTGATTTACGTCATGTAGATTATCTTCTAATTAGTCAGATATTCGAATGATTGCAAACAATAATCAAATTTCAATCTTGTTTCATGGTTGAGTGTGTACGAGATAATTAATTTTATCGGATATAAACTAACGGAGCGTGCCGCCAGAGATTATAACGAATCGAGGGAATTCGACCGCAAGCAAAAAAAAATGAATAAACAAATAAATACCAGACTATATGAGCCACTCGTCACGTGACCATATATACAGGGTGATTTATCTCCGGGTCTGAACGAGGGAGGGGCTTATCACTGCTGATGCTCCGCCCCTTGGCGTATCACAAACTGTTATCAAAATCTAAGTATACATGAAACCCTCGATACTTGGTCTGGTCGAGTGGGGTATGTAAGCTTCGATTTTAATAACAGTTTGTAATACGCCAAGGGGCGGAGCATCAGCAGTGATAAGCCCCTCCCTCGTTCAGACTCGGAGATAAATCACCCTGTATAAATGTTTTTCTCACTGTCTTTTTATTCAATTTGCACGCGAGTGAGGGACATGTGTGAATATTCTGTTAACACGTTTTGTGCAGATCGTCATTGACTCGAACATTAAATGACTCTGGAGTTATTTATACAAAAAATATATACATTTCAACCTCTAAATACGGTTCATGGACATGGAGACTCGATTCAGGATGTGTGTCGGTTTCATTAAAGGCAGCGTCTCTTCAAACTCCCGATGATCCTCATTTTTTCGCGCGACTGGTATACGTGTGTTGGCTGATCATATTCGTACCGCATCCCGAAGATTCTTATCACTTCGATGTGGCAGCGATAAAAACATATTGATTTTGACAATTGTTTTCATGTGGTCATTTAAGTATCACGACGCTCGTCATGTGATACCGCAAGTTAGGATATTATTTTTTCTCTTCTCTTGCGTAAGTTTTGTGATCAGACTCGACGATATATCGTCAAAAGAAGAAGGACGTATCTCGCTTTTGGCATTGTCGAGTACAGAGAATTGATGGTCCTTCGGGATGACAATGAACTCATCTGCTCGACCATGACGTTTGAATTATTCACGACAGGCGTTTCGGATCGTTAGATTTTCGTCTAATCTTTACGAGTCAATGCTGATCGCTTCGGGTCAGGTACTCATTTGACGAATGCTTCCTGGTAAACGTTTGTAATTAGATACTATTTTTCGTCGTCAACGACCCTGGCGACGTGATGCGAACGACGATTATTCCGATTTGTGTGGCACGGCATAACGTGAAGAGAGGCGATAATAACGGGAACAGGAAATCGTTCGATGGAATGGAATGGAATGGAACGGAATGAAGGTAGCGTTCGGTAGAGAGGAGGAGGTCGTTAGGTAAGCAACACGGGTCGGTCTTAACTCGGCCGAGTTGCGGGAAGAAAACCGTTATTGGATCAAATGAAATCGGGCACAAAGAAGAGAGAGTCGAGTCGAGTCGAGTCGAGTCGAGCCAAGACAAGTTCTGTTCTTCCGTTACACGAATTTGCACTAGCTGTATACACAAAAGTGCTGAAACCGGGCTGCAAGGTCAGTCGGGTTGCCGACTCCGCGGGTATAAGGCTTTGACCCACCAGAACCGAAAATGACCAAAGATTCAAGGATCCACGAACCGTGCGGTTATTTACGTCAGCACTTCCGCGCGGTAGTCTTGCGGCTCTGGGGGGTGAACCAGCACGTGCGTTTTTCTATTCCCAAACATAGTTATATTACCGAAGGCCAAAGGGACATTGGCTCGGTGGTATATTCCGACGTTGATAACCTTGGAGGACTTGAACCGACAGGAAACGTCGAACGGCTCGTGCGTGTGTCTTTGAACCGTATTGAACTTGAACTGTAAAAGTTCGCTCATCGCAAATGTTGCGGAAACAGTGTCGCTCGCTTCTTTGAGAGTCGATGGGATCTGTCTTAGGGCTTATCGAGACCGAAAGGCGAATTTGATCGACCTTTTATCAAGGATCGCCTAACGCCTACGTGCCTCGCATTATGCGCATATAACCAGACGCCTCGCGAATATCGGAGGTCGCACACGCGGACCCCGATTTCGTAAGACGTCGTTTTTCGAGGTCATCCAAGTACCGAGCCTTGCGAATTGCGAGGAGTGAAAATTGTTACCTAAACCGCGGACCTCAAATCAACATCCGCGCAGGACTGAGACGCACATCATATCGATTGACTCTCTGTCAATTGAACCATTGCCACTCAGTCACGCCAGACTTTTGGTCGACTATCGTTACGCTCTGGCGTGGCAACAATGATTTCATGATTACGTAACGGTATTAGATGATCAGGACCGAGAACCGTTACGGTACAAACCTGCTATTCGGGAATGAAAATTGATTAGAAACTCACGACAGTCTGTCTCGAAAGTTTTCAGTCGTGTCTAGCTCGACGGTAACCTTGAACCTTTGATAATCACCTGGCCTGACCTCCTTTGAGCCCACACGAGTTTTCTCTTAGACCCGCACAGACGGATGACCGGTCTACGGCGCAAAGGGTCACGCGTCCGCTCAAATTGGCGCGAAAGGTTAATTGAATAATGGAATAAATAATCCTGCAGTCCACTGAAGTTTCGAGCCAGCCGTGATGTCCATTCCGCTTTCTTAGCAATTTCACTTTGTTCCTCGTCTCTCGGACCGGGATGATAGACTGTCCATCGTCAAATCTGATAAAATCAGTCCTCTGATGCAGTTGGTTCAGAAATGAAATCGTTAAATTATCATACGAGCACATCGATAGTGTTTTTTGTTTTTCTGCTTGTATCGCTACAAGGCAGATTCGCTTCAGGATCGATTGTGCGGTTCAGGACAGGACTTTGCACTGGTATGTAGACACCGTGAGACGTAGAAGTTCATGGACGGGTGGACAGGGTTCGTTGACTGTGAGAAAGAGAGAGAGATAACGATTTGGTTAGTTTTTGAAGCGCTACGATGATACGGAGGCGTAGGATCAAAAAAAGTGATAAAAACAAAATCGAAACATGTACGATACATACTTGAATCACTACTGATTCGTCGAAAAATTATATTTCGGTCAAGAAACAGGGATTCGTGTGTATACATTACATAATAACTGCAATTCATCATGCTAATCGAACACTCGGTATATTAGAATATTCATAGAATGATCAGGAATGTTGATTTGCATGAGGTGCGTAATGGTGTTTGGTTTACAGTGTATATTAGAATGTGATTAATCTGCATATTAACGATCTCAGACAGAGCCGAGGCGCTTGTCGATAACTCCCTACCATCAGATCCCCCGATTTCCGAATCATGTAATGTGACATATCTGAAAAAAAAATTGTATAGCCAAAAAGGAACATAGAAGCGAGCGATACTGACGCATTGTATATTTTGTGTGTGAAATAAAGATTGCGACTTGGCGCCGGAAGAACTGGATCCAGGCGGTGGGGCGGGAGCGGACGAAGAAGACGGGGGAACCACCGACGTTCGTACGAGAGATCGATCATCCTCGCGGAAGAACGGATCCAACAGCGAAACTCCAGGCGCGACGAAGACCTCGGGGGCGAAACGCGACCGGACCATCCTCAGCCGTCGTCAACGAAAGAACCGGACTAGGACACCGCGCGAGGTCCAGGTGGCGCTTAACCCGGGCTCCAGCGGCGGCGAGACCGCGAACTCGACCCCCAACAGCACCCCGCCCGGATCGCGGAGGAACCGCGCGACCGGGACCAACGGCGGCACCGCGAAAAGCCGGAAGTCGCGGACGGCCGGAGTCCGCGAGCGACACGGGGCAAGCAAACTTCACGCCAAACTCAACCTCAGCGACGCTGCCCTCACGGCTCTGATGCACCGGTACGTTCTGCGCGGAGATCAGCTCGTCGCCATGGGCTTCCCAGTCGAGGGCGCCTTCTGCCCGGGGCGGGCGATCATATTCAAAGACGGATTCACCTACCGCGCGCCCCCAAACCTCGACGCTAACGCGCAGGAGTTCGTCCCGGGCGACGGAAAGACCTACAGCGAGATTGCGGACTCGTGGACCGCCGAGAGGGCCGAACGCTCCGAGCGCAGCGGCGACAGCGGACACTGCAGCGGAAGCTCGCTCGAGAGCTCCGACGTCGAGCCTGAGAGCTCCGACTGCAGCGACAAGGCCTCAGACATCGCTGACAGCGGGTCTTCCTCCGGTTCAAGCTCCCTCTCCTCCCTATCCGCCTCGGACGTCGGCGGGCGCGAGAGGACCTGCTCCAGATGCCACCGCGGCTTCAGCGTCAGTCCGGAAACCGGGGAGTACCTGAGCAAGGAGCGGTGCTCGTACCACTGGGGGAAGCTCTACGACCGGGAATGGGGCTGCTGCGGGGCCAGCGAGACGACGGGAGGCTGCGCCTCCGCTAAGCTCCACGTTTGGACGGGCGTCTCGCCCGGAATAAACGGACCTCTCGAGGGCTACGTGCGGACCAAGCCGCGGAAGACCCCGCCGCCGGACGGCTGTTACGGAATCTACGCCCTGGACTGCGAGATGTGCTTCACGCGAAACGGCCTCGAGCTCGCCAAGGTCACGGTGGTCGGCGTCGACGGGAGACTCGTCTACGACACGCTGGTCAGACCCGAGGCCGAGGTGATCGACTACAACACCAGGTTCAGCGGCATAACGGCCAAAGACATCGCGCGGTCTCCGAAATCGTTGCGCGACGTCCAGAGCGATATAATGGGTTTCGTGAATGCCGACACTATCCTGATAGGCCACGGGCTCGAGAACGACCTCAGAGCGCTTAGGATCTTGCACTCGACCTGCGTTGACACAGTCGTAGCGTATCCTCACTATCTTGGACTACCGTACCGGCGGAGTCTAAAGTCACTAGCGAGGGCGCTGCTGAGACGCGACATACAGAACGGACAACACGATTCTCTTGAGGATGCAAGAACCGCGGCGGAACTGATGCTGTGGCGGATACGCAGGGATATATCCTAGAAAAACCGTGAACGTCGGATCGATTTTAGGTCCTGACGACAAACGCACTGCAATTACTGTGATACATACACCCCCCACCCAGCCATCATATAACGTCACCATCGAATTAACCCCCGCGATTCTCGATCACATTCATACCCCCCCCCCCCTTGGCGTATCCGCAAGAAAAATGTCAATATAACAAAATTACAATATTTAATAGAAACAAAAAAAAAAAAAAAAGTCTCGATCGATACAACGAATTTAGTTGTGTTTTTTTTTTTTTTATAATGAAATACTCTTGTCATACTCGAAGAGAGATTCGCAATAATACTATACATGATACATCTTCCTTCCATCATCTTCCCACAATCATCGTATTTATTGAAGTGCCCTTTTTCCCCTCATCATAAACAAAAAACGAAAACAAAAAAAAAATAGAGAAAAAAAAAAGAATAAATGATATTAGGTATAGGAGGAACGGTTATCATTTTCGCGATAGGATGTTCGCCACAATACACTGCCCTCTCTCTTTCTCCGACTTTACTCTCTTTTTTCTTTTTATCGTCAGTTTCTTTTTCTTTGACCCAGTTCGCAATATCCGTAACGATGACTTTTTAATACTCCGTATCTATAATCTAGATCTATGTAGGTATTCCAATATATACATAAGTATAGATATGAGAGAAAGGTGAAATTCAAAAGAGATGAAAAACGAGGAAGAAAAAAAAAAATTGCTTTACCGTATACTATCTAATCTAAAAAAAATATTGATTTTTATATGACAATCGATCATATTATATACTTTGTTGAATCTCAAACGTAATAATTACCCTTTACTTGAAAATCGTGTTCTCCGTTTATGATACCGATAATTTTTCTTTTTTTTTAAAATCATTATTATTATTATTATTATTATTATGATAATTCGCGTTATACTACTATAATTTGAAAATAAAAAAAAAAAAAAAAAATTAAAAATTAAGCGTGTGATTCCTATATACATAATTATTGTATAATTTATATAATTAACGATAAGATTACGATTGTGTCTATATGTACTCGAATATAGGAGTATATAATTTTCTTAAGACGATTATCATCATCATTATTATTATTAGAATAATTGATATAATACAATTCGTAAAACTGATTCATAGGTACCACGGTGATACCTATTTTATAGCGTAGAACAAAAAAAAAAGAAAAAATACGAAAAATTGAAAGAAAGAAAAAAACAACAACAATAACAAAAAATGTTCTTCCCTGTCCCAATCCTACGGCCATGTGTACGTACGTGAATATTGATATGTGGTTATGTACTATTGTATATAACACTGAGAAAAAAAAAATGAAATAATTGAAGAGATAAGAATGATAAGGTACTTAAGTTATATCGCCCCTCGAACAGAGTACCTGCAGTCACCCCCACCTCGAAGTGTGTGGATCGTGTTTATTTAATTTTAAAAAAACGTTGTTATTATTAATTATTATTACGATTTTTTTTCTTTTTTTGTTTCTTGTTCTCTTTGTCTTCGTTCGATCATTGTTTTTCAATTTTAATTTGTAATTTATATCGTAATTATTATTATTATTATTATTTTACCTATATTATTATTGGTATTATCATTATTTTCTACTATACTGAGACTAATTCATTACATGCATATATATATATACTACTACGATAAATAAATATTGTAAATTTCGAAAACAAAAATGAAAAACAACAACAGCAACAACAACAACACGTTTATCATCTTGATTATTGCGGATACCGCCTGCAGATTAGGACAGAGGGTGTATATAATAAATACACCATTATTATATATATTATTACACACACACACACACATAATAAATATAATATATATATTTTTTCTAATTTTCACGATTATTTTTTGTTCGTTTGTCTTTATTTGTCTTATCTTGTCTTATCTCCCCTTCTCCTTCCTTTCCTCATCTTTTATTTAACATCATCACCCTATACTCTGCATCTTTCGATGATCACTGACGTAAGTATCTACGTAGATACGGACGTAAGCTTAACTTGATAATATATTTGTTTATATACATATAACAACATAATTACAATCGTTGGGAAAAAAAAATAATATTATTTATTTAAATAAATTATGATTATAATATTCCAATTGCTATAAAGTGATATTGATCAAGAATTTGTAATACGTATATAATGAAATACAAAATAACAGCAAACAACGTAGTCACGAGAAGCAATATGTACATGAAAGTACTTCAACAGTATCATATAATTATTAAAAGTGCATTAGAGAGAGATAGAGAGAGAGAGAGTGAGATGTATCCAATTATATCAAATGAGACTATTTTTTGTTATTATTATTTTTTTATCCGGTGAAAGTATACAAATTATTATATGGGGTCAAAGAGAGAGAGACAGTGTGTGTTTGACGGTGATGAAAATTTAGAGATAACAAAAAGAACAAATATAAAGTTGGTAAATATATTACTATATTTGTATGTAGTACATATTATTATATTAAATATAACGTATAATATATACGTGGAGGGTCGGTAAAAGCTGTTGCCCGAGATATTTTGTAGGTCTGCGCAGACGACCTGCTTGTCTCTTTATTAACGTGACAGTTTTTTTGTAATGACCTAGTTTTTTTTTTTTTTTTTT
>JAFFZH010010589.1:0-14765 GCA_018420115.1 Euura saliciscinereae | reverse complement strand
ATCCACGATTACTCGCGGTATATATCCAAATAGATATTATAGTGATAAGAACTAAGTATAAGATTATATTGCACGTCCAGATTTCATGTGACAGCGATATCTGTCCCCTGTTCAACGAAGCCACTCAGAAGCTGTACGCGACAGAGTATTCTGGGTGGACGTATCATAGCAGTGCAATGCTGTACGTGAAAAATGAAAACGATTCATCGTTAATGGTTCATCAATTTATTCATTTATTTATTTATTTATCTATTTAATATACGGGCGAACCCTTTTACAGAAGTTAGTATGGATACAGGTTTAGGTAGAGACACAGTAGCACATATTAAAATATAGTATAGCGTGATAATAATATGAATAGAATAATAATATAGAATAGATGAAATAACGATCAGATAAAATAAAATTCAACTAGCAATAAAAACAAGAGTAGTACGGGATGACGGACTAGATGGTGAGTCGAGCTGCTCATAACAGAGGACGCCCCTGATTGATGTTTTGAAAGCAGTTGTGGAGGGGCTAGAGGGGTCAAATCCATCGATACCATTAGCAGAGACTAGGAAACGATTTAGAGCTGATCTTGAGGAAATCACATTCTTACAATTGGGGTTCGGAAAGTACTTATTGCGACCCTGCGTGCCTTGGTGGAGGCGTTCGAACAAACCATTTCCGGCAAGTAGGGGCAATCGATGGCACCGGCGAGGAGTTTCTGGAGGAAAACTAGATCGTTGAAACAGCGGAGGGACTTAAGGCTCGGCATAACTAAGGTCGATCAGAAAACTGAGTAATCATGATCCTCCCTGGCCATTGGCCGGCCGAGTTTGAAGGCAGCGAGCCGGAGAAATTTGTGTTGGACGCGTTCCAGCCTGTACTTGTGACACGCAAAGGCAGGAGCCCAGACCTCAGATGCATACCTTAGTATGGGCCGCACTAAGGCGGTATAAAGACTCTTGAGACTGCTTATCCTGAGCAGGTCAGTAGTCATCCTAGATACAAAGCCTAGAACCCTGACGGATCTGATGGCAATGTCCTCAATCTGAGGAAGAAGCGAAGCTTTGCGTCGAGGCGCACTCCCAGGTCTTTGATTACATCTACTCTCGAGAGGGGACAATCTCCAATGGAGTAGCCAGCCACGATTGGGCTGCGCCTCCGCGTGAAGGACAGACATTTACATTTTGCGATGTCCATGTCGAGGCCATTGTTTCCACACCACTCCCATACGTTGTCGAGATCATATTGGAGTTCAGCAGTACAATCCAACTCTTCAATAGCCCTAAAGATCTTCATGTCATCGGCGTACAGGAGAAACCGAGTGCGAGGGAAACAGGTGGTAATATCATTGATAAAAATGATGAAAAGGAGGGGCCCGAGATGTGAACCCTGTGGGACCCCAGATGGTACAGTCGTGAGGCGCGACTTGAATTCTTTATAGCGAACTCTTTGTAAGCGCTCAGCCAGATAGTCCGAGATCCAGGACAGCAGTTTCCCAGCAACACCCCCGGATGACAGTCTTGCAACAAGCAACTCATGGTTGACCGAATCGAAGGCTTTGGAGAAATCTGTGTAGACAGCGTCCACTTGGCCCCTGCTGTTAGAGTGGTGAAGAGGCAGTGCTCATATACTGACAGGTTTGTCACAGTAGATTTACCAGGCATGAAGCCATGTTGTTCTACCACGACTCTATTTAGGTGAAAAGACAAATAGACCGCGACAATATCATTGAGGATCTTAGGGATTGTGCTGATGATGGAGATCGGATGGTACGCCGAACATCAGTCTTCGAGCCACTCTTGTGCACAGGTGTGATGAAACATTATTTCCAAATCACCGGTAGGCAGCCTGTGTTCAAGAAAAGTGCAAAGAGCAGGTAGATGGGAGTTGCCAGGGGGTCGGCACAAGCTTTGAGTAGGGCCGGGGGTATGCTGTCTGGGCCTGGGCCCTTGTTGGTATCGAGGCTCAGGATTGTTTCTTACGCTGGTTAGAGAGGGAGGCATTGACGAGAGGCAGACGTTGTCTGCGCCGGGAGGCGGCCCACCGCGGGGTATGCCCCGATTAGCATAGACTGACTCAAAGAAGTCGCTCAAGAGTTGCACAATCTCCTGCCCCGACTCTGCAACTCTGCTGCCCAGGGTCATGATCGAAGGAAACCCACGCTCCGACCGCTGCCTACTTACAAACCCCCAGAAAGCCTTGACGTCATTAGGAATTGCGTTCTCGATCCTGGACACATAATCAGCATTAGGGCTGTACGGTTTAACCGGCTTAACCGGCCGAAACGGTTAATCTGGTTAGATAGCCGATGACTTAACCGGTTAAGCGGTCAAGTCGGCCAAACGATTAAGCGGTTAACCGGCCAAAACGGTTAACTCGGTTAATCGGCCAATGGTTTAACCGGTTAACCGGCCAAGACGGTTAACGTTTAACCGCGGTTAACGGTTAGGTTGGCCAAAAAATAATTTCATCAAGAGGGTCGGATACCTCTCAGACCAGCCCTATGAAGTAATGATGTCATGAAGTTACTGATTCTTTTTCATGTACTATTTTCATCAAAGATTAACTTCGTAGAGCCCCAAAATTTTAAGACTACATCTTCGTGTTTTTGAGAATGCGATTTTTGAAAAAATGAGGATATAAAAAATCCTATGCGTATGATTGTTCGGGCTAGTCTATTGAACATGTCAGAAAATCGACAGCCCTGTATGGTGAAAATTTTGGGAGAAGATACGATTTTTAAGTACGAATATCACTTTCATCTTATTTTTATTTCTTTCGAATTTTTCATCGTATTGTGAATAAATCATTCAATCATTTTTTCAAAATCGTATCTTCTCCCAAAATTTTCACCATACAGGGCTGTCGATTTTTTTACATGTTCAATAGACTAACCCGAACAATCATACACATAGGATTTTTTCTATATCCTCATTTTTTCGAAAATCGCATTCTCAAAAACCACGAATATGTTAGTCTTGAAATATTGAGGCTCTACGAAGTTGATCTTTGATGAAAATAGTACGTGAAACAAAAATCAGTAACTTCATGACATCATTACTTCATAGGGCTGGTCTGAGAGGTATCCGACCCTCTTAATGACATTATTTTTTGGCCAACTTAACCGTTAACCGCGGTTAAACGTTAACCGTCTTGGCCGGTTAACCAGTTAAACCATTGGCCGATTAACTGAGTTAACCGAGTTAACCGTTTTGGCTGGTTAACCGGTTAAACGTCTGGCCGACTTGGCCGCTTAACCGGTTAAGCTATCGGCTAATTAACCAGATTAACCGTCTTGGCCGGTTAAGCCGGTTCAACCGTACAGCCCTAATCAGCATAGCATGTTTTGGACATGAGCTTGCAGCGAGTTCTCAGGGCTTTGAAAACCTCATAGTCTTCCTGCCTGCCCGTGATCTAGAAATTTCTGGTAGCAGCCTTTTTCTCGTCTATGCAGCGCAACAGGTCTTTAGTCATCCATTGTGGCCTCGAGGTGCTGAAAGATATCTTACGAGGAATAAGTCGATCTATTCCAGCATAGAGTTTCGCGTAGAAAGCTGAAACAGCTTCAGTCATCGATAGACCCGCAAAGAGACCAGTCAACCGCACTGAAGAAGTCATTTAAGGCTCTTATGTCTGCACGCCGGAAGTCGAACTCAGTTGTGCTGAAGGCTAGAGCCTCCGTTTGTGAGCAAGTAAGAGAGATGCTAACAAGGAGAGTAGGGACCCTCGATGTCGCGGATCGGGTTCCCGTTTTACGTGGTGAAAGTTTAAGACCCCCGAATTAACGTGGTTTCTGATTTTTGATTGAATAGGCCTTGGTTGCTGAGATATCGCGATTTGAAAATTTGAGATTTTCGGGCGGACTGGGGCTCGCGCGTCAACTCCATTAAGCGTGGACGTTAGAACCAAGAGCTGGCGTAGCTCCTCCGGTAAGACGACGGACTGGAATGCTGAAGGTTCGCGGTTCGCGTCTCCATACTTTTTTTTTGTTCAATTTATTATTCATACATTTTTTCAATCTCTGATAAGACTTCGCATATGCAGGTAAATAAGACAATTCGAAAAATATGTATTACCAGTTTTATTTGCATACATTATACACTACATGAACGTCATTAC
The DNA here is from genome assembly GCA_018420115.1 of Euura saliciscinereae. NCBI lineage: Eukaryota > Metazoa > Arthropoda > Insecta > Hymenoptera > Tenthredinidae > Euura > Euura saliciscinereae. Next base: position 10,655 of record JAFFZH010010589.1, on the reverse strand, counting down.
GCTATAATAATATGATAAAATGGTTATTCTATTAACGAAGGCACAATTATATCACAAAACATAGAATTACATAAAAAATATAATTGTTGAAAAAATAATAATGTAAACGAAGTTTACTTTCCTGACAAAATTCGCAAGGTTAAATGTGGTTGCGGTGGTATTTGGTTCACCTTATGTTCGTGGTGTCGTAAGTCTTTGTGCTGCAGTTGCTTTTATGATGGTTTCCACCCCCCAATTTGTCGATGTACCAGTAGTGGTGAAGAAGAATCAGAACGATTACGTGGCACAAATTTGCACGTGTGTATTACATGAATTATTTTTTGAACAATTATATTTTTTATGTAATTCTATGTTTTGTTATATAATTGTTCCTCCGTTATTAGAATAACCATTTCATCATATTATAGCATAATGACGTTTATGTAGTGTTTAATGTATGAAAATAAAACTGGTAATACATATTTTTGAATTCTCTTACTTACTTGCATATGCAAAGTCTTATCACAGACTGAAAAGATATATGAAAAATAAATTGAACAAAAAAAAATTGTACGGAGACGCGAACCGTGAACCTTCAGCATTCCAGTCCGTCGTCTTAGCGGGTCAGCTACGCCAGCTCTTAGTTCTAACATCCACGCTTAACGGAGTTGACGCGCGAGCCCTACTCCGCCCGAAAATCTCAAATTTTCAAATCGCAATATCTCAGCAACCAAGGCCTATTCAATCAAAAATCAAAAACCACGTAATTCGGAGGTCTTAAACTTTCACCACGTGAAACGGAAACTCGATCCGCGACATAGACGTTCCCTACTCTCCTTGTAAGAGTAGATTCTGCGCCTCAAGCCTACGGACAGGCAAAGTCGTGTACATCATTGTTTTGCCTTGCGTTTGAATACCAGTACTAAACACCAAGAAATCGAACCATACAATACTGGAGCACGAGAACAACACAAATAAGACCGTGCGAGAAAACTAGTAAATATGATAGGAAGAAATGACGTGATCTGTGGGCGAAGACGGTGGTCCATAGTGGAGTAAGTCTCCGGCTAAGCATCCGTGGATCGTCCGGGTTCGATTCCCGGATCGCCCGTTAATTTTTCTCATCAGTTTTTTCAATAAAATTTATCACACCTATTTTTCGTCCCATAAGAAATACACGGTTTTACGGTCCCACAAACTACGTAAGGTTTGCTAGGGTTGATAATGTATTCATAAAATTATCAATAATTTGATCGCAAGCAACTGTGTTATGACAAACTTGGAAAATTCTGTAAAAATAGAGGCCCTGTCGTAAGCTTCCCCGCCAATTGCCGCATTTTGCTAGAGCCTCCTCAAATCGAACACAAAAATATTATTGAATCAATGTTCGAATATCAAATCATTAGGTCTGCTAAGTGACTTGTTCTTACCTACCGTCGCAACCTCGCGATGACAAATCTCGCGTATGCATAGCCGGCTGCTTATAAGCTCTCCTCTCGGCGTCAATGGCTTCGCATCTTTCAAAAACTTGAAGGTATTCTTACTTCTACGAAAACGGAAGAATAAGATGCCATAAACGTGTATGATTGCCGTAAAATATTCTGATGCTAACTATTATACCACGGAACCTTGAATTTTTCAGTACTCCAGCAGGATTAGAAGACGTGTCACGATATCCCCAGCTCCTAGCAACACTTCTTGAAGACCCTTCATGGACAGAAGATGATGTGAAGAAATTAGCAGGTCTCAATCTGCTTAGAGTCTTTCGAAAAGTCGAACAGGTAAGAAACGTTCTGAAAAATTTAAGAATCAATAATTAGTTCAAGGAAAAATGGGATTGATAGCTCAGATTTTACTTCGTATTGTTCGCCGCATTTTTGCAATCGATAATTGAATTCATATTGCCAAATTAATTTTTGGAGCTCGTTTGAGACCTCATTGTCAGTGGAATTGATGTGCTTATTTTATTTCGGTATCCAGTCTCCGATGGTAACAGAATCCTTCCTCGTTAACTTTCGAACCCCACAATGTTGTGTTCGTAACTCGATCGCCACGCTTGAAATAGCGTAACTCATAATTTTCTTTGGCTCATATCTCCGGATGTATCTAACGCATCAATTTGAGTCTTCTTTCTAATCAATACGCTAGACAATAGGGAAAACTATTGAAGACGTCTTGATACTTTGCTCCCGAAGAAAGAGGCGGGGATTTGATTACATCACATTTGAAAGGTGTAATAGTCCAGTCAGTCTATAGATTTCGATCATATAAGTGACCTTAAAATAATTCCAGTTGGATGAATTATATGTATATCAATCGACACGGAAAAAATCCCCCGAACAACATATAAAAAACGAGGCGATTTCTCTGGACAGGAAATTATTGAAATTAATTTAAAAAAAAACTATCTATATTTTGGGCACCACCGCCCGAATCACGCACTGTTTGAATGTCACTTGTTGGATTTCGAAAAACAAAAATACCACGTTGTAGGGGAGAAAATGATCTATAAATCCGAAGTGGGAACCGATATTGTAGGACCTATCGTTTTCACGTCATTAATTTTGCAAGAGTTTTCTCACAAATTAAACTACGCCAAATCATCTGCTGTTCCGTTCAGCTCCCTTCGGTCCGTTCAACGTTGCGCCGACGGATCCTGCGCCTCGTCTCCATCGTCTCGTTTTTGACATGTTGTTCGGAGGATTTTTCCGCGTCAATTGATACATAATTCATCCAGTCTGGAATTATTTTTAGGGTCAAAAGCTAGATTGACTGAACTATAAGGTGAACGTTGGATATAGAGAATGTTATTACGATCTACAGTCGGGCTTCTCAATAGTAGCGCTTACGGGGCTGTAGGGGAAGGAATTTCCGAGAAATGTAGTACCCCCACTCTCTACCGACAAGCTCGCTCGCTAGAAACGTAAGCGGGTTCCTCAATAATAGCGTTCCTAGTCTCCTCGATTTATCCAGTCACATTGTCGTATAGCTCGTGACGCTCTTATTGAGAACCCTGGAAACGAATCCGGTGGAACTCGAAACAAGCAAGGTAGTGGGGGTACGGCTCGATCACGGTTGAGGGGAAGCGCTACTATTGAGAACCCTCTTATTGAGAAGCCCGACTGTATTGATAAGAGCCCACTCATTTGACCAAGACAACCAAGTTGAGAGATATTCGAGTCCTATAAATTGATCATTCCTATTTTGGAAACTCGCTATTTCCTATCAAGGTGAAGAAGAAATAAACGAATAGAAAGTGGGATTTTCTCTTCAATATCCCAAACCAACAAATGGGGTGGGTGACCATAACCCAAAGTCGCGTTTGACGGTTGATGTTTCGCGGTAATAACGCCTTAAAGTCTACCAATCGTAAGAATATTGAATAGATATGATTTGATTAATCGACTCTCATAATGCAAGTGTATACAGACTTGCCTCACTCATAAAATTTACCAATATTTATGTACACTAATAAGTGCTCGAGAAAGTCATATGTATGATGTTCTCGAGGATATGAAAAATAGCCCTGCAACTGGTATTTGAATTTCGATTTCATTGACAGGTGAGGGATGAATGGCAAAGAGCTGCCGTGCTTCCAGTGGAAAAAATAAGTCCACCAGACAATTCAGCCTGTACTTACGGTGTCTCCTAATCTCTGCGGACTTCCATCCCAGGATTTATCAACTGGAGAAGATCGGCGAGAATTCGGCATGCTGCTAACATCGTCCGGCCGAACTTTTAACCAAGAACCGTTTGTAGTTCGCTACCTAGACATATTGTGAGGTATACAAAGTCGATTCGACGTTGGATGACAGAATGATGAAAATATCCTGTGCAACAAGAACCATTCGAACTACGCCGTGCAATTCTCATTATTGTGTTGTTTAACGTATCACGTAATAGAATGTAGTTTCATACTATTTAGCTTGCGTGGTAGGGTGATATAATGGGGGAGAGTAAATGAAAGTTTTCAAACAGATTTGAACACACATTTTAGTGAGACATTCTGTTTACAGTGTGCAATGCATGTAAGAGAATGTTTAAAATCTGTTTTACTCTACAGCCAGACACTATTATAGTAAAATGATTAGTTAAACTTTGACACTGTCAGCTTTTGAGGGCTGACAGTGCAATTGTCGATGATAATTTTTAGTATAATTGAAAATGCTGGAGAGCATATAGGGTATAGAATTACACCATAGCTAACGAAAATCGCTGTCAGTCACTAATCGATCTAACCATCGTCATGGACCTTTCAATATAACACAAACGGTCGATAAAAAGTTTCTACAGATACCTATGCAGAAATTGTAGACAAGTATTAGACACATTAATGATGTTAGTGAATTTCAGAGATTTATGTACATAATATCAAGCATCGCTCAAAAACAATATATATATATTATATATATATATACATTATCCATATACATTAAAGCACTGCGTTCACTTTGATCACGAGAGAGGGACAAGTAGCTCCCCGTATCAGCCAAGCAGTGCTATGTATATATCTATACATACATATATATCTACGTGTATACGTGTGTATGTACTGTCATTTATTATATTGTATAACGTTTATTAACAGTGTTAATCATTTCCGGATAGATTTTTTCGGATTAGAAAATGGTTTGGTGTTTTTTCATTGAATTATCGTTAAGTAGAACTTCCCACATTGCAGTGGTCTACTGCAGTGTTTCCACTGTTGAAATGAATCATGTCATATATTTTTATGATGAAAGTCATCTTCTCATTCTGTGTCTACTTGCATGATGTGAAGATACCACTGATTATATGTATTGCCAACGAGCGACAAATAATCGCACATTCTGTTTAAGTAGACAGGACAATTTAGTGTTCAGGTCCAGTTCTTCGGGGAGTTAGGAAGCCCTGTTTCAGCCCCCAGCGTGATAAAGACGGAAATTAATGGAGACTCCGTTCCTGTGAAACAAGTCCGAATGTTGCCTTCTACCGAGTGTTTTCTGATAAACGCCGCAGTATGTTGGGTTGCCTATTGTTTACCACATAGAATTTCGTATACTGTACAGTTCTCCGACGGCAGAAGCATAAGAAAACCTATGTGCTGAACGATAGCCAACCTAATATACTGCGGCGTTCATCAGGAAACACCCGGTGAAATGAAGAAGGCAGTCGCTTGTTCGGACTAGTTGCACTGTGGAGAGTTCTACCGTGTCGTATCGAGACATTAAAAAAATGAGTCATGTCACGCCATACTTCAAACACATCCGTCGTATATCGATCAAACGGTGGAGTTATTCATCGGTCTATCAGCCACTGGTTTGATTGTACAGAAAATAACACACAGAGTTGGGCGAAGTAAAAGTCAACCAGGTCATGATCGCGAAAATAATTTGTGAATACCGATAATACGGAGTGGACAAGCGACCAGAGTCGCGCAGTTTGTCAATGCAATTGAAATTTAACGGCGTTGAAAGTGAATTGATATTTGTGCAAAACGATAGGCAAATATGGCTTTTATTAAGCATGCTATGATTTCACACTAATTTGAAAAAAAGGCACCCACACGAAATAATAAGAGTATGAAACCAAATTTTCCCATGCTTACTGATGACTCAATATCGTAGACTGAATGGGGTTGTATCGTCATGTCACGAATGTTCAATTCCGGTAGAATTTGTTATATTGATTTGAATATTCATAATTATTCATCAGAAGATATAACGTCAAAAATATGAAGTCCCGCTGAACAGTGAACCAGCTACGCTGCACGTTGGTAAGTAATGCTGGAAGATCTTCTATAGCGGATCAATTAAGTATCAGCCAATGGGCGTTCATGACATCATTGTACACACTGTCCACTACTGAGCTTGCAAAAGAGAGCTACTACATGCGGTGCCTTTTTGCTGACTTATGCTGTTTTCCCACTTCTCGCAGACGCGTATAGTCTTTTGATATGCACTTCATCTTAAAACTTGTTCATTAATAAAACGAGATGCTCATGGATTTATATAACAACTTTCAAGAAGGTCAGGGGGGGGAGGCGTAGGGGGGAGGATATATAAGGGTGAGGTATGTGCTGGGTGTGGTGTTTTAGGGGCAGGGGCGGTGGATGGGTAGAGGTAGGTAGGTGTGGGTATACGTGGGTTTGTAGCTGTAGGTGAGGTTGGGGGATAGGTAGGGTAGGCAAGGCTTCGAAAGACTCTAGCTATCTTGGTTGCGATGCATTAAATAATGTGCCCTCAACTTTTTCAAAAATACTCCGAATATTCATTTAGCAATCAATATGAGCGTTCCAATATCGTACGATTGGCTATAGGTAGGTAATTTCGTACCTACCCTTTATGCCAGTCTGAGGTGAGCGAGCACGTGCACGAGCGTGCTCGAGCGTAATTGATCGTGGAAAATTGGGTCCTCGTATTGAAGCACTGGGTTCGTTTTAATCACGGGAGAGGCAGAAGTAGCTCCCCGTATCGGCCAAGCAGTGTTACCGGGCATAGACGCGGTGCAGGTAGAGCGCGAGAGGCTATCGAGCAGCCATGCCGAGGCCTGACGTCATGGGCTCGTGGCGCAGGTGGTCAATTGATAGCCATATGTATCGGTTGCCTGCATGTAAGCACTGTTTTGCTAGGCATGGGGTTTCTCATGTATCACTTACAGGGTTGTTCTTCAGCTCAAAATGTAAAGCCTCTGATGCTTATGTTTATCTTACAGGCATTTCTTCAACCCATTCGTGATTGATTAAATCAGCTGTTCAATGAGCACATCGCCATGGCACATGAAGTCTATAGTGTACTAATGCTTCGAATATTGATTTTCAGTGAAAATTCGTACAGAGTTAATGATAGGGTCTCATGAAGTCCAGTGTAGTCGGATCATTCTACAGCGGTAAGTGAATAACCCGTGCATTTTTTGTTTCGAAATCGCGTGGTTCGAAATCGCGAAAGGCTGGCCAAAATCTCGAAAACGAAAATTCGATATTAGGAGATTAGATTATTGGGTGGGGTAGAGGGATTGAAGATCGTACAGTTGCCTTTTCTACTAGCGGTTGCAATTCAGCCGAACTTAGTCCCTGCTAGTAGTGCACGTGGTTTCCTTTTTAATGGAGTGATGTATAGGAAGTGTTTCAATGAAGTACATACCAGGAAATTGTAGAAAGTAAATACAATATTCACAGATTCCCTACAAAAGGTGTAATAGTTCTGATTTTGATATATGTCATTGAGATAGGGACCCCGATGAAAAATCCAAGTTTTCGACCTGGGGTGGGGGGGGTTCGCTCGATCCAACATCATGGATTAAAGGTACAGAAATTAGTTTTTTCGATATAACTTCTCAACGGTTGGTCCTGCGACAAAAATGTCAAATACAAGTTTGGAGAGGACAAAATTCTCTACATTTCTTGCACGAACACTTTTTTTGTAAGTTTGATATGTAACGAGTGACAGTGGCGGAAACATGAACATTCTTCCAAAGAATCGTCAATCTCATCGTTTTTTTTTTCTTATGTTAAGAAACCATTTGTAGCTATACATTGCATATGTATGATAATTTTGTAGATTCGAAGTCAACTCATTCCCACACCACCAAAAGCTAGAGTACACTGCAAATCCAAATGTGTTGTAGGCACTTCATACACGTTTCCAGGCATGTTAAAAATGTTCAAATGTTTCGAAATAACACTCAGAAATGTGTAAGTTTGGCCACGGTGTGTTGAAAAATAAAAAAATCGCTAGGTGTGTTTCAAATGACTACAAGGAAGTGTGTCATAATAATTATAAAAAATTATAATAATCCTTTACGATTGTAACACATGTGGATTTAGAGTATAACTGGCGCCTTTTTTTAATTGTGGTATCCCCAGTAGGCCTAACAGACGTCTTCTTTTTGCAATTCAGTACGGCCTGTATCCCGTAATTTATGCCGGCGTGTATGTTTTTATTGTTTTTTTTGTTTTGATCGTCCAGGTCGGTCGATGTTGATGCCATCATCTTCGTTTTTAGTCTCATTTTGCCCTTCGAGAATATGCGTTCCTACTAGTGTAATTTCTTCATCTTCGTCGTCGCTCTCGATGACGACCTCCGGCGCATGTCTCACCATTGCAGAATCCGAATATAACAGAGCATTTCAATCCACTGTTTCTGCAACCGCATCGTCCACCGCATCCCTCCTTGCAATTGCAAGAGATGACATTCAAGTAAACTATCTGCGGCTGGTTTCTCGGACATGGTTACCGGATATAGGCCGTTGGTACTAAGTTTCCAACTCCAGTCGAGTGGATCTTTTTGGATTCCACACCATTTTTGGACCTGGTGGGACTAGACGCATGGTACTGTGCAGCGGCCTTGGTTGGCAGGAAAAAAGCAGGGTTGAATTTGCTTTCGATTCTCGATTTGGCGAAGCGTTGGTAGCGGACTTCTTCTGAAGTTTCCTCTTCCATGTTGCCACCATACAAAGCAACGAGGAAACGCGCTTCAGCGTCTGCGATTTCTTCTGGTTGGGCATCCGGATCTTTGAAGATGGTAATGATGGCATTGAGTCCTTCGTTTTTTGGACCAGCGAAGAAAATGTTGTTTTTCCGTGGATGAAAAGGGATGATGTCGTGCTACAGCCGCTAAACCGATGTAAAAACAAGATGTTTCCGGCTGCTTCTTTCACTTTTGAACTATTCACGGAGTACACTCTTTCAGCAATTTTGTCTCTCCCCGGTTTCCGAATCCCGAACGGCTAATGACAAGCACACTGACTCACTTAACCTGTGTGCGTTCGAATGGGAACCCGGGCCTGCAGTCCTTGCCGCTTCATTGAGAGAGGGGAGACGTAGACGTCCCTTTCGACTATCATAAAAGAAGAAAACACGAGGGACGGCCAGCTATACCTGCTCTAGGAAACCGCTGTTACAGAACCCATGGAACGGCACTTGAAAATTCATACACTAATATTGATAATACTTCGTATGAATTCATACCACAGTGGCGGTAAAAACATTGATATGTAACAGAAAAAACGCACTTCAATTTGAAGTAGATTTTCCTATAATATAGGACCTATATGATATTGTGGTGCGGAAAAACATTCAAAATATTACCATCCCATTTATTTTCACAAAATTTTCCATAAAAAATTAAGTTTCATGATTTTTTTTTGAAAGAACATTCATGTTTCCGCCGCTGTAACTCGTTACATATCAGACTTACAAAAAAAGTCTTCATACAAAAAATATAGGGAATTTAGCCTTTTTCAAGTTTGTGAGCAATATTTTTGTCGTAGGATCACCCGTTGAGGAATTATTTCCAAAAAACCAATTCTTTGTCCCTTTAATCCAAGATGGCGCACCGAGCGGACTCACCCCAAGGTCGAAAACTTGGATTTTTTATCGGAGCCCCTGACGCAATGACATATATAAAAATCAGAACTACTACACCTTTTCTAGGGCAAAGGTCTTTTTTCGTCCCTATTGACTGGACTATATGTAATGCAAGAATGCACTACATCAAAAACGAACCTGTTTTTTTTCTAGATTTGATCTCCGATCACAATCGATGTGTTTGTGTTTGCGTTTGCGCTCAGTATAAGTCTTAGCTTCTTTCCGCGGGCGTACATCGATTTGGTTATCATGTTTACGTTCATGGTATAATTTAGATCTTTGAGCTATCAATTTTAGTTGCGAAATAAGCGTCGACGGTGGATTAGCATTCATTTTAGGACCAAATCCAACGATACAATCGCACCAACGGTCGTCTCTCGACTGAGACCTGATGTCCTAACTTTTCCCGCGAAAAAATAACGTTCAGACCACATCAATATCTGTGCTCACTCGACCGTGCAATGATACTCAAGCCCTACCAAAGTCAGTGGTACTCAACCCCCACCACTCCTCTGATGACGACTGTGACTGACATCTAACCGCGACGCTTTTCCGTCCCTCGTGCAAATGCGGCTGTTCTTATCTCAGCTGCCACTCTTGTTTACTCTCCCCTTCCTCCCTATTTACAAACATTGTTATTGTAATAAATGAAGTTATTTACGTTCACATTCTACATTTTCGTGACATTGAGCATTGATTTCCCTCTCCTCCAAATACCCCGAAAATAGAAAGATTTTCAACGTTAATAATCTGCTTTATTATTTGAAAAAAAAAATGTCGGAGCAATGTTTGTTTGCTGTTTGTACGGTTCACGTGTACACTCTCTTGGATGATCATCGTTATAAAAACAATCGAAACATTTGAAGTGTCGACGCTAAGAACATTGGATAAACGCTCACTCGATCTCATCGCAGTCACATCTTTTTTGTTTCCAATTCCGCCAGAAAAGCCATTGCGTTCACGTTGCTCAAAAATTCTTTTTCCGATGGTTCCAGTTTCGGAGAATGCCAGGCATATCTGTGATAAACTTGCAGTTGTGGCATATCGTATGCAAGCTACGCGAAAACTTGTAATATTTATGTGTCATTCGTGTACCTTATCATGTTTTTATATGCTGGAGCCGGAAGTTGGTCATCTACGAGCGAATGAATTTTGATGATATCCTCCCTCGACGTGATTCTTTATCGTGCTGCAATAGGCAGGGGGAGGTGGGGCACATTGGGACAGCATCGATTTTTCCTATTTGCAGAATACTTAGGGCAACGTCATTTTTTATCTATATCAAGAGACTCGGTAGAGTCTCGAGCCAAGTACATTAAAAAAAAAAATT
>JAFFZH010010585.1:0-20600 GCA_018420115.1 Euura saliciscinereae | reverse complement strand
TCATATGGCTCAGGTTACGAGGTCACGTGACTTTCATATCCCCTTAAAGTTGTGCCAAATTCAGACTCTCCGCTTCAATTCAGCCAACTTTTCGACGTGCAAAACTGGGACGTACGTGCTATCAATTGATTAATATGGATCGACGCTTACTCGAACATTGTTGATATTCCGGACGCACTAAACCCAAGGTTTCTATGATCGCTTCGTGCCTTTCGTCAAGAGCATGCTATACTTGATCTCTACCAACCAAGTAGCCGCGTCACTTGTTTCAACTGATATCAAAGCTACGCGTAACAGGAGCAAAAAGAAGATGATACCGGAACCCGCATGAAATTCGAACACTACTGTCCCAAAATATCTTTATTCCACGCAACAATAACGACAAAATTCTTATTCCTAACTAAAATGGTAATGGCCGCGACGAAAGTTGACAGCGATAACAGACTTCAGAGTACCGGTGACCCATATAAAGGCTTTTGTTATTAAACATTCCATCAAGTCATAAGAGTACAAACAGTGATAATCAACAGAGAAATAAAATCTGTTTTTAGGCACGATCATTGAAAACGGAGTGCCTTATACATTCGCCATCGCACAAAACGTTTGATTGAGTACAAATTCTCAAGCTATATAGGGCGTACGTTTCTGGCATCTGGGAAGTCGTTTACCAGCATTCTTGAGAGTGTGGTTTGTGACCCCCCCCCCACCGCCCATCTCTTGCAAACAAAGTTCCAGCCAAACCGCTGAACCGATGTTGATGAAAATGACAGAGGATACTGTTTTTATTACCTCAAAGATGCGCTGTAGTGACTTCGTATACCTGATCCAACTTTTGCGTCAGAAACGGCACACATTGTTTCCAAACGGCCTAAAAGGCGCGCGAAATAGCAAAAGTGTGACTTGCATAAAAACTGTTCAATGTGCCCCATTATGTAATTGAGAATCTCACGCATTAAGGGGCCTACATAGAAGTCGATTTGTCAACCTCTTTTCTCACAGTATTCATTTTATTTATGAATCTTAGAAAACTAAAATTTGGAAATCTAAATGTAATGTACCATATTGTCTGACATAATTTTTATCAAAAACCATCGAAAGTCAGGGGTTGGCATTTTTTGCTTCAAGATATTCATATGTAATTTAATAAATTGTTTAACTTCAGAAAATCATCAGGAATCACTCTGAAACCTTTTGGATATGAAAATACATCTTTTGTATTATATGAAAAATTGTTCCTCTATAGTCGGATATAGACTTCAAGCGGAAGAAGGCCAACCCTCAACTATCGATGGTTTTTGATAAAAATTATATCAAACAACTGGAAAATATGCTATATCAAGGCAGACCACTTATTTGTCGAAGAATACATCTAGTTTCCCAAATTCAACGCTGCGCCGACGGTTCCCGCGCAGCCTGGAACGGACCGAAGCGAGCCGAACGGAATAGCTGTTCGTTTGGCGTAGTTTTGTCAGAAAATTATTGCAAAATTAATAACGTAAAAACTATAGGTCCTACAATATCGGTTCCCGCTTCGAATTTGTAGATAATTTTCTCTCCTACAATGTGATATTTTTGTTTTTCCAATCCGACAAGTGACATCGAAACAGTGCGTGATTTTGGCGGTGCTGCCAAAAATAATAATAGTTTTTCATTAATTCCAACAATTTCCACTCCAGAGATCTCATCTCGTTTTTGATATGTTGTTCGGGGGATTTTTCCGCGTCGATTGGTATATAATTCATCCGGTCTGGAATTATTTTTGGGTCAGAGGCTAGATTGACTAGACTATATGTGCATCGGATTTCTCGTCATTTACCTACTTTACTGCGAAAATTGATGGATTTTCCCCACCACCACTATTCCATAAATTGAAATTCTGAAGAATCGCTTTGGGACTCGTCTTTTTCTCTTGGTGATACAGTACAGTATGTAAGCCGTTACGTAACCTTCTGATTTTTTGGTAACTTAATGATATTGCATGTTCAAAGGTATTTTTCTTCGTATAATTGTGTGTAAAAAACAAATTAGAAATTGGAATTGGAAAATGATTCAATTAACGGTGAAAGGTTAGAAGTACTAGGGATTAACCTTTTATCTTAAATAAAACCTTTTATCTCGAACGTTGTGAAAGAAGTCATCGTACTAACTCGTATGTGCGTTTGTGCGGACATATCATTGATCGAGACGACGTTGAGTATAATTATGACATAAAGTGAAAAAGACATTCCGGTGGGCACTTGCTTCCTCGTAATTCGCTATAACACCAAAACTTTTACACGATGGTTTTATGGGTTAATTAAAGTCCTGATTTCCTGTGTTTACCGTTTCTACCGACGATGGTTTATTCTGTTCATTCTGTAATTCTACCCCATGTTCTCAACTGCCTAATCGGACCTTATTGTACTCTGATTTATCACTCATGTATCAATTGAATAAACTACTGTTTGTAAAAGGAATCAATATCAGCTTGCTGTCTGTAAGGCTAGGTCGATACTTGCGATTCACTAGATTGACTTGACTCAATCGTGGATTCATCCCCCACAAAATACATGTTTTAACAACATTGAATTTGATTTGTTATTTTGTAATAAAACCGTATCATTGCAGATTCACTCTTATGAATAATCGGCGGGTTCATCGTAAATGCGAGCAAAGTATCGATTTTTCCCTTCAATCTTCGCCGTCTGTTACAGCTGAATTACACAACCCTATCATTCAGAACGCAATCCCGCCTCTTGGGCCATGACGATTTCCAAGCTACGCAATCCAATCTCTAGAGCTGAAGACAACCGGTGATATTTTCAAGGATGGGAGGCTAATTCTACGCTGCTTTGCAGCAATATCCACTGTCTACACAGCCTCGGCCGAGTTGATCATCACCGAGGATACACCCCTTCTTGCATCAATCACTGGCAAGGCTTCCCCACACCTTCACCGTGAGTAACTCGTGTACATTATGATTTATCCTCTGTGCGACGGTATATCTTTTTCCTATGTTTCCTATTTTCCGTACATAATCCTTCACGGAGAGAAAGGAGTGGTTGTGACAGCCAGATTTCTGGTTCCTGTAGCTTACAATCAGGTCTTTGGTCATAACAGTGTGTTGTCCAGCTACAGAAGTGCAGAGTCTAGCTGTGGGAGCTGGAGTATAGTATATTACGAACTTGGTAACTTTCAGTAGAAAAAACCTAGCACATGGAGTGAATAGTTCCAACTGACACTTTTTACACAAACGTCGAAACATTGTGTTAATCGATCATGGCCAATCCTATATCTTGCCCTCTCCTACTGATGAAATTATGTTCTGTCACCCGTTACGCTGACACGACATATGGGTAGGTTAAGTTAGGTCAACTTAGATCGGCGACTGGAATTCATTCTTAATAGGCGGTGGATTTTGTGGGATCACGAGAGAGAGAGTCTCTTAATAAAGACATTAGGAGCTAATTCACTATAAATACGTTTGCTTTTGAGACGTTCACCAGTGTAACAATAGTCCGTATAGTGTGACCAGACCTTCTTTAAATAAGTTATGAGAAAGCTTAACCCCACCTCCCGACATACGTTTTCTTGATCTCGGTTTACGAATATATCTTCTATCCATGCAGAAAATTGTATAACTTGGTCAAATGGAAGGTAGGTAGTCAAGATGAAACATGTAATTGAGGTCAAGTTATGTTTTTGTTTTAAAAAAAGTTGGTTTTGTGTATAGTCTCTTCGCTGAGCTAGGTTGCCTGCGAATAGACTTTCATCGCAGAATATAGAAATATTTTTCAACACATCGCCACCATAATTTGAAAATCACTGGAATGGACTATTTTCTGTGGCTACTCGATTTAAAGCACAAAAGATGTACCTGCAGATCCCCCTACGACGTAAAAAAAATTGAGGATGTAGTCGCCCGCTCTCAGTCTAAACGTACAATCTGCTCATAAAAACCAAACGTCACATCTCCATATTTGTTGAATGGCCCCATATGGGATTTCTCGAAGAGATACGTACTACACTTCGTCGACCAGAGAAATTGCCTACTTCGCGAAACTTGGCAGATTTGTTTAACGGTTACGGTTCCAGGACTTATACCGCGACCTAGATGTCAGTCTAGAATGGATACTCCATTTCTTTATTATCTAGAGAGGTTATAGCAAACTGCTAAGCTCGGAGGGAGGCTTTTAGGAAATTGGAACTATGTACCTTTAACTTAATGTGATCTAGATACTTCGAATCCGAACCGTAGTCTGAAACATTGTTGCGGCAATGAGTTCAGCTTATCCATCTGGCAGTAGTTAACTCACCCTAATCTCTCCTACACGTAGCTGATCTACTGACTCCACCAGAGACATCAATACAGAATAAATCGTCCGTGAGAACAAAGTGAGTAAGATTTGGGTCATTTATAAATCGAACCAATTTGTGCAATGGAAGAAAAGAGCTAAGACGTATCTGAGAGTAGGGTAGATAAGGTCATAGCGTTAGGCAGGAATGTAGCCTGAGAGAAAATCAGTTACTTCTCTTTCATAGAAATACACGTAATACAGCGTAAGGAGTTATTGCTTTCTTGGACCGCTGAAACAACCTAGTTAATAAAATCAAGCACTCCTTCTCAGTCTTGTAGTCCGCGCACTCATCGAATGTCACCAGAAATATTATGAGACGTTGTTGTAGCATCGCTGTTGGACGATTCGAAAAGCCGAGGGTCATCATTAAATGGCTTCAAGACTGCGGGTGGGGAATATTTTATCATACAAATACAGAATGGGGTAAAGTATTTGGTATTCAAATATATGCGGGGTATACCAACTATAATCGAACACGATTTGACTCGACACTTTTTAAAATTACTATTAGGTATTTGGCCTATTTTAGATCTTTCTCGTAGGAGAATCTGTGAATCTTTGAAAAAGCCCCGTCGATTGAGCCCAATTTGATAAAAATCCGCGCCCTCGTTCTCGAGATAAAGCGTGGACAAAAATGTGGCTACATACATACATACAAACACACATACACACACCCAGCGTAAAACTGAAACTAGTCGGAGGTGATTATTTAGACCTGGAAACGTGGAGATTCAGTGAAAACTCAAATTTTCGTTTTCGGGCTGATTACAATAACTTCCTTTTTTCTCTAAAAACAGAGAAACGGGACGTTAAAAAAAAACTCATTTTCAAGAGACGGCTGGTCGTGGGCAATACACTCTCTCTGACCATCCTCACCTGATGAATAATATGACTTGAGTGGTATCATTAATGATATTGGAGGCAAGGCTGTACAGTTATGTCAAGTATAAGTACTACTCAAGCCATATTTTTATGTTACGAACAACGATTTTTGAATGTTGATTACAGGTAAAATCATGGAAGTAGTGAATCGTCCACAATTGGCTGACAATGAATCACAAAAATTAAACTTTTGGATGGAAAATGTCTGTGTTTCGCTCCAAAAGAATCAAAAGATGTGTTCTTCATTATGCAAACGATGAAGCAACAATTTTTTTATTCAATTTTTTCCTCCGTACAGACCTACGACGTATGAAATTATTGGATGAATCAAAGGATATGTCGTCAAGTCGTGTGCTATAATAGTTGGCAGACATATATGACAATAACAAGTTCAAATCTTTGATTGAATGCAAATTATATAATTCCGAACAGAAGTATTTTATAGAGTCGTGCGAATAAATATAATAATATACGTTTTCAATCTCCTACGGTGAATACCTATGTGGACCGTACTTTTACATAGTAAAATCTACGCCAACTGTAGTAAATTGAATTAAATGTGTTTCAACTTCTACAATCGGTTTTGTTACTCATTTGTAAGTCTCATCACCACGATTACTGTAGATTTAACTAAAAAAAAGTGTGGCCCATACATTCAGCACAAAAGGTGGAAAATTAACATTTCATTTTGTTACAATAGTAGAATGAACGTAAGTTGAGACAGATATCGAGCTTATAGTATAGCTTTTTAGCATTCTTTCCACAAGGAATTTACAAGACGAAGCGAAAAGTAAGGATCGGCAGAATTTCTGTGTTGAACTATTTACACCTTTCCATACCTAAGTCATTGCAAATACAAGTTCAGTAGTCTGATAACTTATTTTGAAGTATACAAATTATTAAATTTCGTAGTACCTGTCTATCAAACAGTTTGCTGACATCTCCACAGCCGCCAAGACTCATACATGAAATATATGATGTGATAGGTACAACAGAATTCTGGCCGCACGAGGAACTTATAACAGAAAAACACATTACATTGGCTTGGAAGTAGATATGCAGTTTCCACTTTTACTGTAGGTCGATCAAATGTGTCACTACGATTATACTTTTTACGTACACCATGCAATAAAATGTGAAAATGGCTTGAATTCATGGAGATACCGTAGCTTTCAAGTTGAAGTTATACTCCACGGCAGAATGAACGAGAAAACACACAGTTGCTGATTACAGTAGTCAGAAAACTTTGGAGCTCATTTGTGAGAGATGTTTATTCAGACCAATGGTATATAATGTATACATGCACTACATTGCAATAGTTACCCAAAACGATGAGTCACGTCGTCTAATAAAAGACAATTCTTATCAGTTATGAACTCTGTGGAAGTAAAGAGACAATTTCAGTCTTCTACAACGCAAGTAAGGTATTCTCGTTATTAAATTCACTAAAGACAACAAAACGGCTAGGGGTGCGCACCAGCTGGAACTGCAATTGACGTTGACAGCCCCCTGTGTTTGCATATGATTACGTACATAACTATAATTATTACATGAGGTGAACATTTATTCATTGAACATATATTATTTGATACAACCATATTTAATTATGTATGATCATATACCTACAAACAATTTTCATCTGGGAATCCATTCATTTTTCACACGAGGCTTATGAGCCTGTGATACCCTAATCCTAATGGCACAACATAATCGTATAATACTACACGTGAAAATGGCAATAACGTACAAAACCCTGTGGTATTTTTTGCAGAGTCGAGTGGATGTGGCACAATTAGCAGCCCTGTATACGCGTGCATTCTTTTGGTATCATTCTCATCAGTTCGACCCTGGAGCAGGGAGCTTCGTAATTCTAATGTAAGACCTGCACCGCCGCATCATCTTTGTCTAACCCGATCACATCGTCCACGCCAATTTAGTAGCTAGGGCTTCCAGTTTGTGTGTTACTATGTATGGTGTAGAAAGGTGGATCATATTTATTGGCGTGCAAATAATATACAGTTACTTTTTAATATGTGAACTTTTGATGTAAATTGTTATATGAATAAAATTCGGTACCTATGCATTAGAATAGTAGTATTGAAGTCAAGGCACGAATGGTTAGAGGAATTGATGAGGCATTTAATTGTATCGACGTTTTCCTCCAAATCTCAAAGCATAAAAAATAGAACTGACGTGGCTCAGAAAATAACAAAAGAATTACAATAGAATTTCCTAAGTTACGTCTGTTTTATTCTGCACGGCGAGTTACTACGTCTCTTTCCTTATAACCCGTCGATATATAACAACTACGTAGCGTCACTCGTTCAGTCTTCTATTCGGCAGGACAAGAATTTGACCCCTGACGATGAATATATTGACAATTTACTACTGGAAAAAATAACGATAGCATGATGCAGTAACATAGCTACCCGCAGAACAGAAATTACTGACCTAGAACTAAACAAGGCGATTTGTCAAGAATCGTTTCTCAATCGATTGCTCTGCCTTCCGGGTTGAAACGGAGTAGGTATTCCACACTTTTTATTAGCTCGTTAAAATTGACTGCGTTTTGTTCTCGATATTCTATAGGCAACTTACTCATGGTGTATCTGCAATAGGGATTACCGGAAGTATGATAATCACATATTACACTGAACTCGATTGTTTTGTTTCATTGCAACAATGAATAACGTAGAAAAACTTGCGATGGGAGTTATTGTTTCGCAAACTAAACTCTCACTCTCCACTGTCATAAACAGAAGCCATAAATTTTATAGTAGGGGCAATTTGTTTGTCACGTTGGCAGGTAAATGATTGGGATATATCAGTAACTATGTGAATTGACTGTACAACCTAATATAATCTCTCGGATTGCCCTATAAATTTATTGGTTGGCCGTTGTTACACGATATGAACTTGTGGGCGTTCTGCACATCGAATTATGTATTTATGTGTAAGAATCGTTCTAGCATGATATGAACAAGGCAGGGGAATTGAATTATGAGAATTGGTATATTCTGCGCATGTGCTTGAAAATCTCAATGAATTTTCATTGACCTATGATTTCCAATTTCTGATGAATACGTAATCTTATTATTCCCTATGTTCTCCGTGGGTCATATTATCAGGCGAATGGTGCATTATCCAGACTGATATAGCAATACATAAGACGTGGTCGAACGATATTAGCGGACGTCCAAGGCCTCTAAGTTGAAGAAACTTTCCGGAATGGCAATACAGTCCCGTCACACGTTTAAAAAATACCAGGAACCTCAAGTTCATGGATATACATATATAGATCCGATGAATATTGATGGATAATGTATGTGATCGGAATGAAAATTATTGATATTTCAGAGCTTAAGTATTTCTACAAAATTATTTTATAGGCAACCACGCATTTTACGGAAATACATTTTAGTACGATTTTTTGGCAGGAACTTATTGTTCGACTCAATTTAGGTATACAGTTTCCCTCCCTATGTGGTTTGGTCCTCGCTTTTCACTATGATTTTTCTTAATAGGATGAAATATGTGCCAAAAGTCACGTATAATACATGACTCGAATATCAGCCACTGAGCGTGAAAGTACGTAAAAGAAAGAGAATTGGGCCCCTGCACTGCCAGCGATACATTCGCACGTTTCGCAACTCGTCTTGACTTTTCCTGATTGTGTGATTGGTTCTACCCCCGATTCAATTGGGTCTTACATCCTTCAAGCCTTCCTCTTGCACCGTATATTAGCACCTGCGCCGTTGCTGGTTTAGTACTCGTGTATTTGATGTCTCTTTTTCTAAGTGATGACTTTGCTGAGCTTTCTTCGCTCGATACTCGTTCCGGGGTCACTTTCATCTTCTGTCGGTTAATCTTGATGCCCGTTGTTTCTACTACTCTCAAAGTCCTTTGGTTGGACTTGTGTAGGACGGTATTGTGCCGTTTGCTGTACTGTTGAGAATATTATTCTCCATAGCTTTTGGTATAGTGTCCGGTCAACACGCAGTGTACAGAAGTCTCTCTTTAGCTTCTTTCGTTCTGAGGCGAACAGAAAGTTTTTAATACATCCTTCGCAACGATATATAGAATCCTGACCAAGCCAGAACCTTCACGGTTACGGTTCCGTTGCTGAGAGTTGAATTCGCTCATCCTTCCATTTATGGAATGGGTTTACTGTTCCAGGATCTGCTGTTCCTCTTCCTATTGCTTCGAGGGTAGGTTTTTTTTTTCAAGTCCTCAGACTTGTTTTGATATGGTAAACGAAGTGAGCTGCGTAATTTTCTTCGGTTACCGTTGAAAATTCAAAATATATTTCTTGTATGCGTTGTCATGATTCCGAGCTTGTCTTTGTAATACGATTAACTCTAGTACCAGTTTCCAGACTGGCTACTCCGTAGTTTTCTACCGCCGGAGTACGTCATTTGTAGCGCCTCGGCCGTCGGAAAGCTGCGCAAGTATTGGGTTTTTTTAATCGCCGTCGAAGTTGTGTTTTTACGGTTTATAGACACAAATGTGTCTGTGAAAAACAGCCGCTCATCGTATTCTTTATAGAACGTATTCTGCATTAGTGATGACGAGACGAGACGTGACGAGATTTGGTAGAGACGAGACT
Source organism: Euura saliciscinereae (assembly GCA_018420115.1). Classification (NCBI taxonomy): domain Eukaryota; kingdom Metazoa; phylum Arthropoda; class Insecta; order Hymenoptera; family Tenthredinidae; genus Euura; species Euura saliciscinereae. The sequence continues at coordinate 10,775 of JAFFZH010010585.1, read as the reverse complement.
TGTGAAAATATTATCGTCTGGTCTCGAGATTCTTGAAATGACGAATCCGTCTCGTCTCGGAAAGTCTCGTCTTGTATCTAAAAATCTCTCTATAATTTTCCTATACAGACAACAAGATGACCGATGGCATTGCTATAAATCATCACCAAGTCAAAAACAACTGGACGGAGTTGTAACCACAGTGCAAATCTACAGGGTGGACAAATCTACCAAAGATTGGACGAATGGGGCTTCAATTTCGCTTCTCATGTAGGAATAAACATTCCCAAAAAATTGCTGGGAGAATGGAAAAAAGAGTATCACTGATTAAATACTTATGGATGACCCCTACTTTTACATAACTGCTTGAATGTATTTTCTATCTTATCAGTTAATTTCTGGTAAAAACAAAATCAACCCCGTAAGGCTTGAAATCATTATTTAAAAGTGCCAGTATGCTGTCGAAAAATACGGTGAAAATATTCAATAGTATTATTATGATACGAAACAGTGTGTAAATCTCTGCTGGATACTCAAATTCCTCGTTCATACAGCGTAGCTGATTGTTCATTATGAACAGTTTTCTCAAAATAATCCCGAAGAATCTCTAAAATTGCCCAAAATGACCAAAGTCTCGAAAATCTTCACGAGATTCTCGTCTCGGCTCGAGACAATGCGATACGAGAAAAATCTGCATCAATTTGTTCTTCGTGTGATATTTCCTATTGTTTCAGCGTAACACGTGCATGGGAAGTTCGACTCCGCGCACTGTGGGGGGTGCGGGAGATGGCTGATTCCCTTACAGGCCAGAAGCAGTGCCGTAATGCCGACATTCCCGCACTGTCTTTGGCCCGTAAGAGGATCAGCTATCTCGCACATTCTCCACAGCCCGCGAAGTCTAACTTCCCATGCAGGTTTCACATGAAACAGGATGTGCATCTCGTGCGGGTTGGCGATTCCCGCACTTGATGCACAATATATTATTCTAGCTTCGTAATTTCAGTTCGAAATAATATAGGGTAGACCGGGGTCAGTTGTGACAGTTTGCAGTTTTGCCTTTACTAAGCTCAACCTACAACAATCACATGAATGTTTCAAATACCGCAGGAAAGACCATTCAATTGCTGACAAAATGACGCTAAGTAGGACTTTCTAGCATTAATAGAAAAAAAGTACAAGCCCGACAAAAAAAAAATGGAAAAATGTCACAACTGACCCCGGGTCCGGGCCAGTTGTGACAGCGAATGGGGTCAGTTGTGACACAAGGTTTTCACACAAAATCCAATTAATAATCACGATTGCGAATTCCATTGAGGTCAATCTAACTCGGAACCACTTTTTGATCCGAGACATGTCGTTCGAAAATGGTGTGGAGGGATATTTTCCAGCTGTTTTCCGTTTATAACCTCGGCATTAGCTTTTTCATAGGATAAACAGTTATCACGGACTCGTTATATTTTCTTCACTTTTTCGAGGCATTCTAACATGGAGGGACTAAAACAAACATTTTCGTATCAGGTAAGCTGAAATGTCAGTATTATCCTATATCTAAATTTTACAACTGCTCCCTGTCACAACTGACCCCAAACGGTTTTCTTAACTTCTGTGTGAAAATTTCGTTCATTTTCGCGATCCAAAGACGCGGAAAACCATCAGAGCTGATCGAGAAATGTTCAAGGAAACGTATGGATAAAGAATATTCGATGTATATACCATAGGAATCTAGATATCACTGTTCGACTGAAATCGTAAAAACTAACTTTGGGTCCAAAAATAACAATACACCCCTCGCAATGCGTCTATTTCACGCGGTGGAAGCTGGCATGTGGATAAGCATTTCCGGACTGACTACATACAAGACATACTGTAGGGACATAAACATACTTACTTTACTTTAGGAGATATTTGCGATGTAACAACTGACCCCTGTCACAACTGACCCCGGTCTACCCTACGCAAAAAATGATGCGTCGCGGCATCCTACCAACAATTCCGACCATGAAATATGTGGAATCATTCTGGATGAGGGCCAAACTGTTTTCTCTGTTTCTTTTTCTTCTCTTTAACTGTCGGTAATTCTGCTAAACATCTGTTTCTTGCGTTTGGGATCCGCTGACTTAGATGTTTGGAGAATCTGAGCTCACTTCAAAATCGAGTTGACCCATCCTCCCCGATAACTTCCCATTTTTATCCTTTACGCTTCTAACCCGGTATCACAATTTATTCTTAGGACGATCAATTAAATAGACGAAGGTTGCGGAATAGGGAATTTATCAGTTTTCCAGGAATTCACTAACCTGTTGCCAATGGCATGACGATCCAGTGCTCGTAGAATCTTGATGTTGCTTGTTTGTGTAGTCCGGTTATGGACCCTCCTCGAATGCGTCTCGCTCGCGTTTGATTCTGCGTTGTTCACGTCTGCTGACACGTTTCTTTACATGCTGGTGTGCGTCTGACTGAGACTCCTTGTCGTATGCTTGTGTTCATATGACTGAGAATCTGTTTCGTATGCTCGCATGCGGGGAGCCAAGACGTATCTTCTTCGTATCCTCGTGGGCGTGTGGCTGAGAATCTTATTTTTATGCTTGTCTATGTCTGGGTGAGACTCTTCGTTAAACGCTTATCTGCGTTTCAACCTGTTGGGCGTCCAGCTGAAACACCTTCAAAAATGTGTTTCACTTTTGTTTCAGAAATGGATTTTGTTCCTCCTTTGGATTTTCAGAACTTTTGTACCCACACACGATTCCACTGAATTATTACTCGTACACAGAAACCGGTTCCGTCGGTAGCGTCGTCGATGCGTACTTTTTTTTAGTTACCATTTCTCTTCATTTTTTTCGCTTCACACTATGAATCATATGTTGAAGGTTGTACAGGTTTTAAACCAATAATTAACACTGTATTTTGAATTTGGAAAGCGGATAAACTGTTTTATTCAATTATTCAATAGAGGACGCTGTCGGGGTGTGACGGAGCTTCCACCATATTTTATTATGAGTCACTTACCAAGTACAGGCTGTTGAACAAATTCCAGGCAGTTACTCATGTGCTATACTATTTCTCGACACACTGTACACGTAAAATCAGACAACTTTTGGAAATTATAATGGCCGAACGGTACAGTAAACTGCGATGATATTTTGGAAATAGTACACTGTGAAAAAACGTGGTTGATTCAAAATAATACTGTTCAATTCAACTAAGCGCGGCTGTTACGGGCGGGGAAACGCCGTTTTGGTTAATTCAATCAAAGATCTGATTATTATTTGTTATAAAATTGATTAAACGGAACAGATACCCATTTCAACCGATAATCTAACTTCGTTGAACCGAATAATGAATGCTCATATCCACCACAAATTTAGTTATTGTAACAGAGCGTGTGCTTAAAGGGAATAGTGCCTACATTTAAAAACATACATAAAAAAATGTGTGAATGAAATGACTACATCTTTTATTGAGTTGGTCGAATTTGTACGAAATGACTGATTTTCTATGTTGAACTGAACTTCAATTTCATTAGCAGCTTGTGAAAATTATTTGAACCATCAATATTTTACGTAGTTATTACCATGATTTTATTTTTTCATAACCAATAGGTTTAACGCCGATTCCCATTTTGCATGATTATGTGCAGTATGCATAGTTTGTTCGTTGGGCGGGTTCGATAGGATCGAAAACCTCAGTTTCGTGTCCACTTCTTATACTGAGGCTGTACATTCATATCAGCGAGAATTTTCGGTGCCTGGGTGACCCCATAGTGGCGAATTTGTGAACTCCTCGAGTAGTATTTCGTACCTCACATTTGTTTCAAGCAACATCATCTAGTTTTGTTTGTTTCACCTTTTCCGTGAATTTGACCGAACCAATCAGCTGGTTACAACAAACCACTTTTAATTGGATCAATGAAATGCTTGATACACTTGATACAAAGATTTGATTGACCGAAATAATTTCAAGTATTCAATAATCAAATGACGTTGTCAAACTGAAATGGTACTTTATTGAATCAAACAAATATTTATTCTCTTATGATCAACGCGAAATTTTTTAAGCATCTTTCAAATAATCGAGGTGCACTTTCAAAAAAGCGTGATATGCATTTGTCAGAATTGATATTTTATTGCACCAAACATTTATGTATTTCAACAGTTTGCTGATTTTAATCAATAATCAATTGCAGCTAATCAAACGATTATTCGAAGTAAATCTATCCTCCTTTGACATAACTTCGTATTTGTTCGGAATACAGGTTTTTCGAGAATCTAGATCAAATTTATCAAACGTACATTTTCGCTCAATCAAATGCAAGACTCGGTTCATTCGATGAATGCGAATATCACAACTGAATTAAATATGAGGTTGAGATAAATAAATCTACCCAGCATTGAATTCAGGTTTCTTGAAAAACACGAATGATTGAACCAACTTGATAGTTTTTAGGTCAACTGAATTCACAATTGTACCATCCATTTATGGGTTAATTGCCCGAACCATTTAAATTTTGGATTACAAGTAAATATGCACTTCAAGCAACTAACATCTAATCAATTCAATTGAATCTTTGCCAACTAAATAAATGAGGTTGATTCGACCATACTTTTTTCTAAGTGTATTTATGGATAGTCAAATTTCATGTATACGATTCCTTTGGTCCTAACAGTAAATTTAAAATACTCATGACAGGCAAATCGCACTGATGCGTAATTTTTGGCATATCCCTTGAAAATCGTATAGGTGCGGTTTCACTGTATAATCACCTTATGCCATCCAAATTTTGAATACTTGCATCATATAATCCACAAATATGTGCGCCTTTTCCAATTTGTCGTTATCTTTCATGGATCATCTATAACTATGGTCTTCGTGTGCGCTACTTTATTCTGATCCGTCCATACGTATATCTGGATCACGTGATTACAGCCATACGATCTGTATGTGGCTACAAACATTAACTGATTTTATTCATTTGTATAATACACGTGTTCATATGCAATCCCGGATACATCAAACTTATTCCTTAATTCTCATAACCTAACTCGTTTGCTGGTAGCCGAATCATTATTCCTGTATCATTGAGCGGAACAATTACATGAGCTCACCGTGTATTCATAGATTTGGAAAAACGAACTTACTAAATTAGGATTAATTATTTTGTCTGCAGCCCTGCGCCGAGGAAAAGTTTGATGAAAGCGGATAAAAGTTCAAACACTTAGAAAACTAGAAATAGCCTTCATTTTGTTTAGTAGTATGAGTAGGATATTCTACAAAAACACATATACATATTTGGAAATACTGTTATATTTAAAATATCAAATAGAACGTTAGGGGTGAGTTTTCAGCTCAAAGTAGTCAATCAGTTCCTAGTATTTTCTGTCTGAGCTCTGAAGTATTTTGCAAGCGTAAATGCAGTTTTTTCTCTCATAACAATTGTACGAGACTGTTTTCCGTTATGATTTACTCCACAATTTCAATAGTAAAATTGGAAATATGCGATTTCTATATAATCAATACAGGCGAGCGTATAAAGAGTGTCAACTTGGCGTGCAATAACACTATCAAAATAAAGTCGGGATAATTCCGGATCAGCAAAACAGATGAATTCTACCACGTCATGTTTCCGGGAAAATCGCATTCGAAATTATCATATGACATACGATATCATATCACTCACTACTTCGTGGACTTCTGGAATTTATTTTATTGAGAATCCTGGTGAAATGGAATGTTTTGCTGCAGATTTGTGACACAAGGGTGTTTTTTTTTCGGATTTCAAGTTTTGTCAACGTGAAATCTGCTCGAACATTTTTTTCAGAATTCTGACACGCGTTGCTTATGTTCAGTATATACAAATCACATATTTTCAATTTTAGTATCCAAACAGTTCTGTAATGGATTGCGAAAATCAAGCATGTGGTAGTTATTGTGGATTGTGGTGACTTTAAAATTAAAAAAGAAAAAAAACTGATATTAGACCGACTGTCGCGGCACCACTACCGTAAACATGAATGGAAAATGCGAATCTAATTGTATGAGTGAACTCCCAACAACCCTCAGTTATGAAACCAAATTCTTGACACTGCTGGGACTCAATTTCTTTTTCAGCGCCCCGTCAGCGGAGAGCGGAATTCGTGCTGCTGTCAGAAAAGTATTCATGATTTTTTTTCTATGCTCATTGTAAGATGGAAAGAAGAATAAAATATACAATAAATAGTAAGAGTCTCGTCGAAATACATTCATCCACCCGTATTTCTCAAGCTTATACTAGCAAAATATGATACGCCGCATTCCCCCTGTGATGTGGTAATTAAGATAACTAGTCACGTTCTAATAATTGAATATATCAATGTCGACGACGCTATATTCTCGTTTACACAGACAGCTGGGATGTAATTTGAGCTCTTCGCTCAACGCTGCACAACCAAAATGCAGCCAAGTGATGCGCAGGAATATATATATACGGTACAGGCGTCCCACTGTAATTTCCACCTCTCTAGTTTCTCACAGCGCCACAAGCCGAAGGGAAGGAGTTCCCCCACTCCTGTCTGGCAGTTGGATCTTAGTGCGAGACCGATGCGCGGTACAGTACAGCGCCGCGTTATGAGTCAGGGTGGGGCCTCTCTAATTTCCTATTTCCCAGAACTCTGAGCCCCGAGACGCGGAAATAAGAGATGGAATAGTATTAATGTTTTGAGACATGGCTGTTGAGCCAATACCTCGTCGGTTAACAGAAGCACTATCAATGTGCAGTTTTGACTTGTTCCCTCAACTCTCTGATCTTAGCGGTTTTGGCTACATTCGAGCAGATAAATAGAAACTAGTCATTCATATACCTAGCTAAATTGTATTAAAAAAAAATCTGTTCAATTTTTTTCTCTAAACTACTTAATTATGTTGTTTTATTTTTAATATTTCATGTATAAAGATGTACGCTTTTTATTTTATTTTATTTTATATTTTATGTTTTATATGTTATGTTCTGTGTTATGTGCATGTCGCCTGATGCTTCTTTTGACGAAGTTTTGCTAAAGTTGAAATGTAACATATTTCAATGTAAAGTTGGGTGCTCTTATGGGATTCTATCCCAGGGCATAAAATAAATCTCTCTAATACTCTAATACCCTATCAATGAGTTCGGCCAGTTTAGTTAGCGGATCTCTAATACTAGCAACGTAGAATAGCAATGAATAAGTGATCATCTGAATACGCGAGGGGAAATAATCATGACTCGCCAGAGTCTACCGGGTGTCCCTATTGGAGTGGAAAACTTTAATATTAAGCGAACGTTTTGTGGCATCAGAAAATTGTCAAGACCAAAGTTGTAGGACTTTGAAGGGTCGTCTGATATGTTGCATTTGGTTTGTGGATACAGGTTTTAAGAAATTTGACGATGGCCGCTCGTACTTTCTTTTTTGAATTGTAGCTAGTTCCAAAACGAACAGAACGAAAAAAGATATGCAATTCGTCTTTCCGCATTTCGAGTAGCTATAACGGCCATTCCAATACAGAACGTACATGAACACAAAAATAATGATTGAAGTACCTGTTCTGAAGCAAGTGAATAATATTTAATATCCGTTCGTAGTTTTGTTTGCGAGGTATTTTTTATATTTATATTAAATTTAAATCTGGATTCATATGTTATTTCTAATTGGAGTATTTCCATCCTCGGGTTCGATAACCGACCTGCAAATGTTAAGTTGGGGATTGTGAATTTGAAAGTGAAGGAAGAAGGAGGTTGTGAAATTCAAAGAAGAAACGAAGAACAAGGAGATAGTTTTCAAGAAACACTGATTGCCACTACGAGTGGGGCTTGAGTAAATTACTTTACAAATTGAATTCTCCTTATTTTAATCATTCAAACGGAACAAGTAGATAGTTTTGAGGACTCTACCGATTGTCACTATGAGTAAGACTTAGATGAATTTCCTCCTGAACTAAATTCTTTCTGTTTTAATAAATTGAAACTATAGGACCACGTCAACGATCAAGAAGTTCACTACCATCGTTTGAAGGAATTTCTACGAACAGGGTTGGTCTTCTCTCCAACAACTACCTCAGGCATTCTCCAAAAGATTTTTCTACGTATATTTGAAGATTCATCAGTCCTTTTCTGATAAACTCTTCGATTGATATTTAAAAATTCATTGAATATCGACTGGGAAACTCCTCCAATCACAATCTCACTTATTTATTGCAGCATTTGCATCCGGTACAGTGTCCGTCTGATGAAACTTTTGGGTGCAGATTTTTGTTTCAAATTTTCATCCTATTTATTAGAAAAAATACGTTAGCTTAAGGTCTGAATTGATAATTGAAAATGAGACACCCTGTCTCTGTGTGCAGCTGCAATAGCAAAGAGTGATTACTTTAGTTTTAAAACGTGTGCTGCTAGCAGAAAAGCATTCCAATTATCTGTGATGTCATACAATTTAGACCGCTAATAGGAGGGCAGCGAGGAGTGTCGCAAACGGCTCGTAATGTCTAGATCATCAATTTCATCTCATAAAAAAGTGGCTACATCGTGAACTTGTACAAGGCTTACAGTTCGAGTGTGATTATTGGAGCTTTTGTACCGCGATTTTGATTTGTTCGTCGGTTGTTTAATTGGAATCGTTCCTGAATCTTTTCATTCCTTGCCCTGCGTTTATTCGACGCAATTAGTGCATTTCGATGAAGGGCGAATGATCACTTATTGCAATTCGAGGTTTCCATCCTTAGAACTTGTAAACAAAAGGCAAATGTTTTTAGAATTATTGTGAATTTATAGATATAAGCACATTGCTTTGTACAAAGTCTCACTGTAAAAAAATGTGTGTTTCCTGAGGGAACCACTGCGGTCATTGATAGGTGAGTCCTTTGCTGATAGTGAAACTGAAGTTTCTTTGAAATTATATCGCGATTTAACCTCAGCTGTCCACAGAATCTCGTTCATTTCTTGTTGTCTCTTCCTTTTCTCTGCTCCGGCTCGTCAAACCCCATCTGTTTGTCGTTTGCGGTTCGGTTGACACTCAAACTCATGGAGAACTGAGGAGGTTTCCATTTTTGCCGGACCTCCCATCGTTATAGAATATACATTCCGCGAGTAATCGTGGATGCGGGCCACTAGGTGCGCCTGAAGCAGGCAACCGTACGTACGTACCATAGGAATTAGGGGAATGGCCCGTTGGGACACTTTCGGATTGGACCCGTGTCCAATAATTTTTTTTTATCGGACACGTAGTTATTGGACACGTCCCGATTGGACACCAAAGTTTTCGGATACGTCGCGATTGGACACGAGCTCAATATCGATCCACGAAAGTCCCTTTCGGACACGTCATTATTGGACACCAAATTTTTCGGACACGTTGCTATTGGACACCAAATTTTTCGGACACGGCGTTTTTTGGACACGTGTTTTTCGGGAAACCGGCTTTCTGGAGACGTGCGTGTTTCACAACGGAAACTTTCACGGTGTGTAAGTGACCCGAACAACGAAGTAATTAACCACGAGGAATATGAAGTGCGCAGAAAAATATGATTTCAAAATCAAAAATTCTGATGTATGTACGTAGTATGGGAATTAAGACACAAAGGTATGCGGTATGAACAGAAGATCGTGTTTTTGAAAATGAGGTATCGAAGTAGGTTCATTTTCAAATAAATATTTTATTCGTTTTTTGTCATAGGTGAATGCATAATATCCATGCCAACGAGTTGAACTTTTTTAGGCTATGAACCAGTTGGTAGCAGAAATCGGCAAAAATGACGATTCCAGGGACATTTTGGTCATATATTGTCAATTGTTTTGGAACTCGCGAATATTGTTTGATCGAATTGAAAAGATTGTTCCAATTAATATTGGCAAAGCATACAAATTTTTATGATTTAATAATAATATTGTTACGAAGGCTGATGCAGCCTTACACCCTTTACATAACACGAAAGAGGTGCAGGCTGGTTGCTACGACAACCAGCCTCTACTTTTAACTAACAGTCTCTTAGGAGATCTGATGCTCTAAACACGTGTCTCAATAAACCGCATTTCTCCATATTTCCCCTTGTCTCGTCTGATTTCGTACCGACGAACCCTGTAGTCCGGGAGCCAGTGTCACAAATGACAACACCATATGAATCCGGCTGATTTTGATATCCATAGTTGATCTCGTACAAGTAATTAGTGAACCGACCGTCAGCTGTTCAAGTAGCGGTGGGTGTGGGCGTGGGAGGCTGCAAAAGTGGTTAAAAAAAAAAAAAAAAAAAATTAAAATCATGCCGGCGGAAACTTTATTTTTCTTATAGTTGACGTCATAGTGAGTTGAAAAAAAATAGTCAGCTGCATCGTGGATGAGGGATTATGCGTCAGCTACTCGCATGAACTTGTAAAAAATGAACGTAAAATAAAGTAATAGCACGCCGGATAATATTTCACAAGGTAATTGTTTACATAATCAGAAATACGAAAACAACAGTCAGCTGCGTGTGTAGCGGTGGAAAGACCGTCAGCTGACGTGTAAAGGCGGAAATTATTCGCGCATTCCATGGTATCTTTCAGTGTCCAGCTGACTGATAGTTTTCGTAAACGTAATTATTATAAGTGGCCATTGAATGCTGATCTCGGGAAGCATAATATGTGTAAAACAATATTGTATAGAAACATTTATGACATATGTTTTTTTCTTTTTTTTTTCTTTGTATTTACAAATGGGGTTGTCGACGTCAATTCAACTAGCCTCCAGACCGCAACATTTTTTATTTGCTTCATGATTCTTTCAGTTGTTGTCCTTGCTCTAAAATAGTTTTCTGAATTTTTT
>JAFFZH010010579.1:0-12713 GCA_018420115.1 Euura saliciscinereae | reverse complement strand
ATTTGGATGAAACTTGGTACTCGTAGGTTTTTTGGGTCACTGATCACGAATCTGAAGTCAGATTTGCGAAATTCAAAATGGCGAATCCAATTTGCCGGGAGAAACACTAGAAACATTCGAAATCTTACGGAAATTGGTACTCGAAGGTTTTTTGAACCGCTGATCAAAAACCTGAGGTCATATTTGGAAATTTCAAAACAGGTGAGATCAAAATAAATAACGGGAAGTTCGAAGGCTGGCTCATAGTCAGCCCAAACCAGCTTATTTAGAATTTTGTCATTTGAATAGTTCAGAAAGTACTAATCCGATCAAAGCCAAAATCTAATCAGTTCTAAGTTAAGTAAAGCCCCGTCGATTGAGCCCAAGTTGATCGAAATCCGACCACGCGTTCTCGAGATATCGTCGGACAAAAATTTGATCACGCACCCACACACATACACACACACACAGACGTCCATCTGAGAATGATCGGAAGTGATTCTCCGGACCTCGAAACGTGGTGATCCAGTGAAAACTCAACTTTTCATTTTCGGGGTGATTACAATAACTTCCCTTTTTCTCTGAAATCAGAGATACGGGAAGTTAAAAATCCATTGAATCAGTGCAGTAGTATCAAAAGAAAGACGATGAAAGTCAAGAACAAGTCAATGTGGTACTACATAATCTGCTACAATTATGAAGTAATGCAAAAAAAGACGAACATCGCACTTTCAAAGCTCATTTTTTCGTATCACTTTGATTATTATTTGTATTTCAATTAAATTTCACGATGGCAATCATTACGTTCACGCACGTGTTGACTGATAGAATTCTATCGAAACTTCAGTACCTACCCTCATGATAGATACGATTCGTTATTTAAAATTTGAAGAAACCGTACTTTCAATGTGTTCGATTGTTCGATTCCCGGGGCGCTTGATAATCTCTCGTCGCAATTTTTCATAAAAATTACAAGTCTCTTAGCTTTGAATATTGAAGTCAGTTATCGAAACTTAAAATCAATTGAATCCCGCTGAACGATACAAGTGAATGAAAAAAATAGAGGCAGCAGCGGGAGTTTGTCTGTTTACCGATTGGACAAGACCGTAAATTTGAACCGAAAGGATGATTGACTCACAGAAAGGAAACTATCGAGTGCAGTAGGTTCTTTGTGCGGCACTTGTCATGTCAGTGCTGTCTGTTCAGGAATTAGGTTGTAGAGGTAGTGTATGATCACCGCACAGTATTCTAGCATATGCCGTGATGCAGACCGGTGCAAATGCAACCGAATGGATGGAATTGTCTAATCACCGCGTCTGGCGACGCGCATCTCTGTCAATAGAAACGAATTAATTGAGAACGATTCTATCCTGCCAGACGACCGCATCGTTTGCAAAGACCCAAGTGAATAAAATCGGCAGAAAGATTACGCGAGGTGCGGATTCTTCGCGAATCACTCCCATCCACCCTACAGAACCGAGAACTCTTTTGTGCAGGAGATTATGATTGGTTCTTTTAAAATTAGACAAACTGTTGAAAGATTTTCGAGAATGAAATGGAATTAAGTCTACTTCAGAAGTATAATGCACACGACCATCTGAGAAACTGGTGAAGGAATCTTCCGGCACAGATGTTAGTTTCGAAAGGTAGAAATCAATGTTTCAGAGAGCGAGGTAGGCTGGAATACCGTAACCGGTTTGTTCAACCCCCAGTCCCGCATTACCACGTACACGTATTCGGTTTAATTTTAAATTCAGATAAAGCCACTAGCAGAAACTTTGATGGTGTTACCCGCGGTGCTGTTAATTTTCAATTCCGCAAGAGGCTGTTCTCATTTTCATTTTAAGTGGTCTAGACTCTAGTTAAGGAATTCTCAACCACCGCCACCAACTCTAGCGCTTCAAGAGTCTACACAATTAGTAGGAAGGAAATAATCATAATATCTCAATGTAAACAACTTATAGAATAAGCCAAGATTTCGTTTTCATTTTCTGTACAAATTGATGTGTGCCAGATAACTTGAAGTTATTAAGATCTGATGAATTGTCGAAACTGTCCTCTTCTGGCCAGATCTGAACACGAATAAAAATATGGTGACACACCTGAGCAAATACGAATAGATCTCTGACCAAATCTCAGAATCAATTCTGTCTAGAACTCTGAACTATCCAAGTCTGGTCTGCTGCGTATGCCTGATATCTAAATATATGGGGGGTTCCATGGCATTTTTCGTAACACCTGCATGGGAAGTTCGACTCCGCGCACTGTAGAGGGTGCGCGAAATGGCTGATTCCCTTACCGGCCGAGAGCAGTGCCGGTAAGGAAATCAGCTATCTCGCACATTCTCCACAGTCCGCGAAGCCAGACTTTCCATATCAGGTTTTTATACAAAAACAGGATGTGGATCTCGTGCGTGTTGGCGATTCCTAACTCGTGTGAATGCCGACACTCGCCTTCGGCTCGTCCGGCGTACCTCACACTCGTCCGAAATCGCCAACTTCCCGCACTTGATGCACAATACACTATTACCTAGTCGGTGAAGGTCACCGACGCCGATCTTGATGTAAATTTTTTCTCAATTTGTCCATCAAAATAAGTGAACACGTGTTCGACCGTTTTTCGATTCAGACACGTTTCATATATATTTTTTTTTATTCTCCAATTTTTCATCCTTTTTGCAAACGGACTTTTTTCAACTGGCTCTAACTTCAAGAGTTTTGACTTTTTTCGAAAAATGGTAGGGACATAAAATGTGCCAAAAAGCCCGAAATTTTCGAAAAAAAATTGCACTATCTTTCTCAAGTACACAGTTCTGGGATATTTTCGATAATAGAGAAAAAATCAATATATTATTCATTTGGACACCTTCGATTTTCCTGAAACTTTTACCTGAAACCGACGGTGCGTTTACTGATAGTATCGTTCTCGGTAATGTCCATCGTTTCTCTGAGTCACCTCAGCATTATCGAAATCGAATTGATGTCCTTTGGTAAGTGCGTGGTGTAAGGGCGCAGATTCACTGGATCTCGAAGCTCAATGCTACATTCATGCTGATACATTGCTTACTTTAATACCGTGATGAATGTCCACTGTAATTTTTAGTGAAATTTTCACAGTTGACTCTGTAAACTGTGTTAGTCTTATTTCCAAGGAGTTCTGAATTTGAGGCCCGTGAAAAGGTGTGATGTGTGTTCGTAACCGGAAATACAGTAATATTCGTAGAGAAAGTGAGAAGAAGAAAATCGATTGGGTTACTCCATTGTATTGTTTATAACAGATGCTTTGCACGCTCGCATGGCTCGATTCAAAAGCGGCAGCTTCGTTTCTCTGGTGGAAAAGTGACAACCCTTTACCGTAGCAGGAAGTGATTCGATGGGACGGATGGAGTTATAGACTCCTGACTAGTTGACAATCTATTATGGATGCGTTCGTAGGTTGAGAAGATTTGTACTGAATTCCAGATTGAATGAGTCAATCATTTTCACTCCCCGAAAGTTGAATTTGAAATGTTCGAAGTCGGTTTAATTACGTCACGTTTCGGAGCAGTATAATTTGATGTAGGTATTCTATACATTACCATGTCGAAAAAAGTTTTCATACGACAAAACTAGAGTTTCACCCATTTTTAATCTGAATGTGTTTCACGAAAAGCAATTTCGCAATCAAGACATTCTTAAGCCACGAAGTTGGTAATTAACCGGATGTCTAGCAGATATCGCTTACGCTTTGACTCCAAGCTCGTTATTCATAGGGTGGAAGAGATTAATGAGCATGGCTCACGGGCCACCAACATCCAACAACCCTGGAACTCCACCTCAATTCCTTCTACCAAGCTCTCCGATTCCGTCCTTTGGAGCCCCAACTGCAAGTCTAACCCAGGATGCGAGGATACTTTAATTTGACCAATGGGGTCAATTTATGATTGAACATCTCCATTCGCAATCGCCTGAATTCAAGATTTATCAAAGTTAGGCGAATGGTTTGCCGATGAATTGATTCAAATTAAAAACAAAAAAGTCGAGTCACGCGGAAACTATGATGAAGAGATCAACGAGAATGCAGTGACAGCGATGTTAGTAAACCTCCGTAAAAGTCGATGATGCGAGAGTGCGGTGTGTTAGGGGAAGCTGATAGCATAAGGACCAGGAGATAAATCTTCCAATTTGACCCAGAAGGAGCAATGTGTGCTTGCGTAAGCTTTTTCTGGAATTAAATCATCAAAAAGGTTGAAATAATGCATAGGTCGAAAAAAGCACTGAAGAATGTCTTTTCACGAGGAAACTTTTCAATAGTTTGGCTTGAAATGAACGAGCAGATGGCACCTCATAATTAATTCATTCATTTATTGTGTCAACTGAAGCAATTAGGTATCAGTAGATTTGTCAGCGAACTTGCCCTGGCGAAAATGAAGTGTGCAAAGAGATATTCGAGAGGTGTGCGGGAAGTGTCTGCACGCTTCACGGAATGTATTTTGAAACAAGAGTCACAGTCCCGAACACCTCGCGAACACTCGAGCCACGACCACTTCACGCACACTTGATGCACACTTGATGCACATCAGTGAACATTTCCGACACATTCCCGGAACACCAAGTTTTAGTACCCGTGATCGCCACGCGGCTGCGTTACTTCTCACAGCCAGGTTATCGCGATGGGAGCATATATTCGAGCGCGGCGCGGTGGTTATGTTACTCATTAATAGACGGCTGGACTACAGCCGAACCAATACCTCCCAGAGATTCAGGTGTTCACACTTCGCGCAATCTTCATGCACACTCCATGCACACTCCATGCACAGTCCGTGCACAGTCGACGCACATTCTCTGACTGCACATCTTATCACGCTTTCTTTGTTTCAATTTACATTTCCAGCACACGTCACTTCACACTTTTGTCACACTTTAGTCACATTTCCAAAACATTTGAATCACGCTTCGGTCACATTCGGTTTCACACTTCATTTTCGCCAGGGTGTAAACTAGTGAATAGCTGCATTTCACTATTAGCGCTACTGAGATTTTCACAGAAGCTGTGTATGACTTCATGTACATTACAAGCTTTTTTTCGACTGCTTCTCTTTCACCCACCTTATTTCATAGCCTCTGAACAGTGAATAAAATTACAATTGATACGCAAAGCAGTACAATTATGCGCCCTATCAGTTGCTTGGTTTGAGGCACCCGATGTTGACCCAACTTTCCAAGCCTAACTTGGAATTACAAGAAAATCGGGTAAGTGGGGTCTCGGTGTGAAGAAATATAGCCATTGAATAATACAACCAGTTTCACTATTGGAGCGAAGTTCTACTTCATGCAGCAAATATCATCAAAGTCAATGGTCTTCTGAACAATAAGTAATGATTGGCCAGTTCAAGTCGAAAAACACGTGGGTTGTTTGCATATGGCACGACTGAAGTGTCAAGAGATATTGGCACACCATCCGCGTCGTGAACGGAAGATAGTCTGCCGTGCAAATTTGCCACTGAAATCTAGCTCATAAAAAATTAATTTCCACATCAATTCGTCTCCAAAAATACTTTTTTTTTTAGCGTTGAGAGGTATTTTTCAGGTAGTTTTATGAGTTTTCCGCAATCAGGCGATTTTATCATCATGGATATTTTGAAAGGAACTCCGTTTAGTAACGATCGTGGATCGAGAGCCATAGCGTTCAACTCCAACTATTCAATTCAATCCGTGCATTTTCAGCCATGATACGCATGCAATTAACGATTAGATAAACGTCGAACTTTTGCATACTAGCCAATTACCATAGCATCAGATTTGATCTCTGCACTAATTGAGCTTATCATATTAATTGTCAATTTGAGGGTTAAATGTAAACTCTATTATCAAACACTAAACCTGATCTTGTGTAATGCACTTATGGGCTATCGCAGTTTAATTATCAGCCATTACTGCACGACAAAAGAACGTAAAAATCTTGAATACTTCTCTCACCCTAAAACCATGTGTATCCTTTTCTCACAAAGATCAAGGTATCTAAAGATTGCAAATATAAAAATGAGGTTTCACTGTAGTGAATTATTGGACCACATTATTGGTGAAACTATTGGGTAGCACCGCCACTTCACAGTGGGCCTGCCAGGCAACCCAATGTCGTGGCCAAAAGTCGAAAAGTCGAATTGTTACTGGAATAGCTCAAGAATGGTTACTCGGGAATTTTTCTGGTCACTGAACCTGTAGAACCAAAGTAACTTGATGTTGATCCGATTGTTTTCGTAGAAAGAGTGGTCACTATCCTCTAAGATTCTTATTCAGTTTTCAACGAAAATTCCCATCAAAAACTTCCCCCCACATAACTTCAAAATTGGACTGAGAAGGGTCAAGAACCTCAGAAGAACCATGTGGTGACCATAAAATTTAAAGAAAAAAGTGTATATGTAAGGAATTGTACAGAATATAATCAAATAGTACATATTATTTGCCATTAAAAACTCAAGAATTGGTTTCTCGTTCAACTTCGCTCAAAACAAAACAAATCACCAATAAGACAAAAGAATAGTTTTCTCAAGTTCATGAAAATCAGAAACAAAATTAACGCTGGAATGCCAATCGGCACGCGGACGCTAACTAGATCATAGGCGATTTAGAGATGTGAAGTACACATCCTAACAAATAAATTGGTTCATGTAACTTTCTAATAACTAGTGGAACAACGGGGAAAAATTATCGAAGAGAAGTAGGTACTTCGCTGAAATTCCTAACTAATTAACCATTCATAATTAACACCTAACACTAATACTGCTGAATCCAATTTGAAAATAATTTTTCGAATTCTATCTTGATATTTTTCAATTGTGTTTATCTGAGGGCGAATATGAAAAATCAACAACGTTATAATTGTTGACTAAACTATGATAACATAAAATATTCGAACGTAAAGCACATCAAGATTTCACTAGGTATACATATTTTTACACTTTGTATAGTTGTTGGGCGGAGCAGAATTTCACCAAATGTCGAATAATATCTGGTATGAGTACTTTAGCTACTTCTGATGACAATTGCAATGGCGTGATTTGAAAATTTGACCTTTGCCCAAGAAATCGGGTCGCTTGGCCAACTATGCACCTGTACTACGTACCTGTACCTGCATCAACGAGTAATACTATTCAATAGTTTGCACCAATAGTATTGCCCAATTATGTTTCAAACGTCGTCTCTCGAGATTACGAATACGAATGCAGAGTCATCTCCGGCCTCCGTCGATCCAAATTCACACGATTCAGAGTACATGAAAAAATGTATAGGTGGCTTGATGTGAAGTTAGATTTTGATAACAGTTTGTGATACGCCAAAGGGTGGAGCATCAGCACTGATAAGCCCCTCCCTCGTTCAGACCCGGAGATAACTCACCCTGTATATGCAACAGATTCTTTCACAGTCTTTCCGTTCCTGTTTTGTGCACTGGAAAAAAAGTTTGCTGTTTCCAGCGGAATGAAGTTTCGCCGAGAACGATCAGCTACTGTAGCGACACGTTTGGCACTGACAGGAAACTTTCGGTCAGCATAGAGAACTATCCTTGGTTTAGCTGTGACACGTTTGTTTCTCGCTGAGGGAGCGATACACTCTGCCAAGAGCGCGATGATACGGCTACCGCAGCTATATTTCTCGCTGTATGCACGATACTTACTCTCGCGGCAGACACAGAATAGGGTTAGGTTGCCGTAGCTGGGAAGTGGCGCTGCTATCCGCGCGAACCACGTGACAGCTAAGGCAACCAGAATTCTTGCTGTCGGAGACAGAATTTTTTTTCAGTGTGCATAAAAACGTTGGCGTGAATTCCGTCATAGAACGTCATCAGCCAGGAAAAAGACACAACTCGGCCACATTTCAATCATTCGAGAATCGAACATTTGCTCACAGATGACAAGACACATATACACGCGCCTTGGAATCACAAACTTAATCCCATTAGACTGTTTAATATGTTTCGTAAGTGACTTTTTATAATATTAGCATTGAAAATGCTTCCGTTTTCGGGTCAGTAGTGAGGTCTGTGTGGTCAATATCAAATCTTGAAATCGGGGACGCAAGTCGTGAAATATGGTAGACCATGGTGCAACGGAAGCGATGCAACGGAAGTGCGCAATGAAAAGTTGGATAAATAAATAAAAGAACAAAAACAATTGAACGAGGGACATTTCGGTAGAATTCACGTGCACATAATGCGATTCTTAGTATAATCATAGATGGCGATAATAATAGCGCAGCATGTAAATTCAGATATTCAGATGAAATGATGTTTATCATCTCAATATTGTATGATTTGAAGGAATTAAGGATAGTAGTTCGGTAATCACTGCGTCAAAAAAAGTTTATAATTGATAATTTATAATTTTATGCATTCTTTATGCATTCTTCGGACCAAAACGACACTGCGAACGTAAGTTTGAGTCTCCGCTTCGATTCTTCAGCAAAAATACAATATGTATAACGAAGGACACTTTCAATGCGTCGGCTGCTTGCGTTACATGCAAGATCTGTCGATTCTTATATAAAGAACATGGTTTGTTCTTTTTTAAGGTTGTGAATGTAAATTCCTGTTATTGTGTTCACTTTGAATAAAGGACAAATTCCTAAAGAGGACCCCAGTAAGGGTCGAAACGTTAGGCCTTCAACACGACGTAAGAGTTCTTCATACGACCGTCTCAACAAAAAAACTCCCTTCACAATAAAACTAACCTAATTTCTCTCTTTATTTCAGATATCACAGACTTTTTTCGAACATCGGCTAGTGCCTCAGCATGAAGCTACATTGACAATGCCATGGCAGCTTCAATCTTCAACTTAATTTTATGTACCAACCATTATCTGATTTATCTCCAATTCTGATCTCTGCAATATTCTAATTTTCACCTATTTATATTTTCATGACAAATTGTTATAATTATTTTATACCATTCAATGAATCAATCTCATATTGATATTATTAAAATAATTGTTTGAGTGACAATTTCACGATCTTCGTAGGTGTATAATTGTTTGAGTGACAATTTCACGATCTTCGTAGGTCATATATGTATAATACGAGTTATTCCCATGCTGCTCCTCATGAGTAAACAAACAACATCTTGGCATGATTAGATTTATTTCAGGAGAAAAATTGAAGAAATCAAATAAATAGCGGTGAAATTAATAAATACATATTAGGACCTTCCGCACCGACGGTTGAATGTACTGTGTACAGCACGTTCTTGGCAAAGGCACGCGCGTAGCGACAGCTTCGTAATTTATATTTGTACTATGTGTGTGGATTTCAATGCTTTTTCATATATCTGACATATCATGGCAACCTACATCCTTAAGCATAACATGTGTGTGGGATCTGAGGACCGCGGACACGGTTTAATAACGTGTAGTGACAAAGTTTATTCAGTTGTTACATAGCTTACAATGTTAATTCATTGCCAACTCGCTTTAGACTTTCGTCTCTCTTCCTCCTGCTCTCGTGTCGCCCTCAAGCGCCGGCTGCACCCAGGATCCCGGCTGATGTCGCCCTCCCTAGAGTAAATTTGCGGTACTTGGGTATTTCACTATCATGTAATTCGCACTCATACGTAAGTTTTTCTGTATCTTTCGAAACACGTGTAAATTAGATTTTGCTGTGATTCAAAAGAATTCTACCCCCTCTTCCCTGGCCCTTAGGCACCGTTGAGGCTTTTCGTAACGCTTTTAGGGGTAGTCCATACAGAGGCCTTCCTAAATGATACGACACTGTAGCATTCAGCGTTTCGTAATACTCGAACGCTGCCTACAGCCTATTGCAATCTATTTCAATCCGTAAAAGAAAAATACTTCAAGGAGGAACACAGTTTTATACTGTTGGATTTGTGGATCGGAGTAAATAATATTTAAACGGTTCAGTCAATTGAAAATAATAATGTTTAGGTTTATTTAATGGTTAAATGAAAAGATTATACAGAGGGTACTTAGTTTTGAGTTTAATAGTAATTAACTTTTACATAATGGTATAGGAGTGCTGATGTAAATCGAGCACTGCTATCTCTAAGAAAGGACGACGGACGACTAGTTCACTTACGTTTAAGAAGGGTAAACAGAGAGAGCGAGAGTCGTCTTTTCTTTCTCTGTTGATCGGTGGTCGACACCTAGCTCCGAAACAGCGTGCTAGATGTCGACTCTGTTATCCTTATTGTAATAGAGATAGCTAAAGTCAAATAATAAGGCTATACTTCAACACGCCTCTTAGCCGTTTAATTGCTTTACCACTCTTTTACAGATCTTGGATTGATTTTAATTTTCGACGATTTTCCAGAAAGCTTTTCTTGTCCAGTGCTTTCGTGAAAATATCGGCTATATTATCTTTTGAATCGACTTTGACTATGTCAATGATGTTTTTTTTGTAGTGCTCATTGACGTAGTGAAATTGAACTTCGATATGTTTGGAGTTTTTTGTGAAATTTCCAAACTTTGCGATAGCGACAGCTCCGCTATTGTCTTCGTGAATTTTGATTGGTGAATCCACTTTTAAATCAAAGATTTCGTTACAGATACTTCTGACGAATAAAGTTTCCGTGACTGCTTCCGACAATGCTATGTACTCCGCGAACGTCGAGCATTTTGTGACCACATTCTGTTTTTTGGACTTCCAAAAGATCAGATTACCATTTAGTCGAATAGCGTAACCGCTAGTTGACTTTCTGTCTATGTGGTCTCCTGCGTAGTCGGAATCCACGTAACAATCAATTTTGTCGCATTTCTCGTTTTTTTCGTATCTCAATTTGAGATCTTTAGTTTTCAGTAAGTATTTTAGAACTCGCATTGCGTATTTGTAGTGACTGCTATCATAGCAATTTTGGAATCGACTTAAGTAGTTGACACTATACGCGATGTCAGGTCTCGTGCCTGAACTTATGTAGAGGAGTTCACCAATCAAATTTCTGTATTTTTATAGAGTTATCTGTCTCGCTTGCTTGATCGATTTTTAGGTTCGTCTCCATTGGAGTTTCATACAGCTTAGAGTTTTCTAAGTGGTATTTGGAGGATAAGGATTCGATGTATTTAGTCTGGCTTAGGTTCATGCTATTTTTATCTTTGTTGTATTCAATCTCGATACCTATGTAGCTTTTGATTTCGCCCAGATCCTTCATCGTGAATCTTTGCGTCAGCTTTTCTTTGATTTGATCAATTTTTTGTTTGTCCTTGCCACAGATCAAAAGATCGTCTACGAAGACCAGTAGATAGATCGATTCCTTATTCTCCCTTTTTACATAAAGGCAATTATCGTATTCACTTCTCTTAAAGTCTAGTTTTTTTACATATTCGTCAAATGTTTCGTACCAAGCAAGTGGACTTTCTCGCAGGCCGTATAGAGCCTTTTCTAGCTTACAGACTTTGTTTTTATCTTTTTCGTAGCCTTTTGGCTGATAAATGTAAACTTCGCTTTTGACTGGTCCGTTGAGGAATGCAGTTTCAACGTCCATCTGTTCAATGAGAAGATTATTTGTTGTGCAATAACTCAGGAGAGTTTTAAAAGTCAACATTTTTCCCACAGGGGAGTAAACATTTTCTAAGTGTTCTCTTTGTTGAAAGCCACGAACAACTAGACGCGCTTTGTATGAGTCATCGTTTTTTCTTTTGAATACCCACT
The DNA here is from genome assembly GCA_018420115.1 of Euura saliciscinereae. Lineage (NCBI taxonomy): Eukaryota > Metazoa > Arthropoda > Insecta > Hymenoptera > Tenthredinidae > Euura > Euura saliciscinereae. The sequence goes on along the minus strand of JAFFZH010010579.1, from coordinate 1,103 downwards.
TTACGTCGATTATTTTCTTATCAGTCGGTTTTTCTACTAAGCGCCACGTTTCGTTTTTGTTTAGACAACTTATTTCCGAATCCATTGCTGCTCGCCAATGGTCAGAATCTTTTGAGTTTATTGCTTCCTCGTATGTGCTTGGCGCATTAGCGTTTACATAATTTACGTAGATACAGTGAGTTAACGGATTTCCGTAGTGCTCAACTTTCTTTTTGTCACGCTTGGACACTCGCCTAGTTTTGAGTTTATCATTTACATTGGCTGGTTCGATCGACTCTTCATTTTCTGTAAATACCTCATTGTCAGTATCTTCGTTATCGTATTGTACTTCATCATGATTTTCACGCTCATTCTCGCTTTCACTCGATGCACTCTCAGACTCATTCTCGTGAAAAGCAATCTTTTCAGGGTTTTGCGATTCGCTACTTTCGTTGAAAGTGTTTTCATTTATTTCTTTTTCTTGACATATTAGCCTTGTTCCCTTTTCGATTACTTGTACGTGCCTTGCCTCGATTACCTTGTTTTTTACTAAGACTCTGTACCCGAAATGTGTATACCCTACGAGTACTCCAATTTGCGACTTATCGTCCCATTTTTTTCTGCGAATCTCCGGGATTCTTACGAAGACTCTTGAACCGTAGATTTTTAAGTGTTTGGCTTGCGGCTTTGTTCCGAAGAATATTTCGTACGGTGTTTTATTCTCACACGTATTTGCGATAGTTCGATTTTTTAGATAAGCGACAGTGTTTATCGCCTCTGGCCAATAGATTTTACTTATGCGCGCCTCTTTGATTAAGCATCTCGCGATGTCCATTGCCGACCTATTGTACCGTTCAGCCACCCCGTTAAGTTCATGTACGTCTGTCGGACACGGTAAGATTTCGATTCCCTTTAGGCTTGCAAATTCGTAAATTTGTTTGTTGAGATACTCGTTCCCTTTGTCACATTGCAATCTTTTTATTGGTTTACCGAATTGGTTTTCTACAAAGTTAATGTGATTTTTGAAACACTCGGCAGTTTCTGATTTGTTTTTTATGCAATAAATTCGCGCGCATTTACTGTAATCGTCTATGAACGTCAGAAAGTACTTTTCGCCTTTATAG
>JAFFZH010010578.1:62552-72727 GCA_018420115.1 Euura saliciscinereae | reverse complement strand
CCTACTAGGTACTGTGTACTAGTACTACATGTCTAGTGGGGAACGGCCCTGATGGATTTTATTTTCTATTATACCTACACAGTTAGAACACATTTGTTAATTTCAACATCGTCTACCTGTTTCAGAAAGTCCACATAAATATTTCTGTCAATTTAACAGAACCCATTATTGTTAAACGGTTACGTGGAAAATCCGTCCGATTTTTACAGATAAGATGATGACAGTTTTTCTTGTTGATGCAATAAAAAAGAGTATTAGTGCAACAAGGAAATAATGTTAGTTCAACAAAACTAATCTGTTATTGTATCTTATTTCCTCCAAAAAACGCATGTTATGGCAACATTTAAAAAATGTTATTCGTAATTCGCATCTTTTGAACTGTTGAATTCAACAGATTACAGCCACTTCCAAAATTCAACAGGAATGGAGCCTCTAATCCGACCTTGTTATTCTCAACAGGAAAAAGAGTGACCATGATTTTTTTTGACAGTTAAAGAATTTATTTTTAACTGTGTAGGTATACTATAATGATATTACAAATGTTCGTCCTGCAGTACTGAATTCAATACAGTGCGGTTTAATGCATGACAGCTGCACTTATTATAGTCCGTAGGAAGTGAATGATAGCTACCAAAGAAAGTTCTAGTATTCAATGTATAAAGCTGTTACTCACAATCAATACACATAAGTACCAATACCGTGTACACGCAGTATGAGTACTGAGTGCACACAGTACTAGTACTCGGTACACGCCGTACGAGCACTGAGTACAGATAGTACTAGTACAGATAGTACTGAGTACTAGTACTCTGTACAAGCCATATGAGTACTCAGTACACGCAATACTAGTACTCTGTACAAGCCATATGAGTACTGAGTACACGTAGTACTGGTACTCAGTACACACAATCCTAGTACTCAGTACAGGAAGTATTAGTACTCAGTATACGAAGTACTGCTGCTGCGTGTACTAAGTATTGCAATTTGTGTACTAAGTACTCGGATCCTGAGTACTAAGTACTAAGATCTCAGTACTTTTTTTCGGTATGGGTCTGACTTCAGATTCGTGATCAGTAACCCAAAAAACCTACGAGTATCAAGTTTCATCCAAATCCAAATGGTTTTAGTTTTTTTGCAGCATATCGAATACGCCAAATGAAAATTTTGCAAAACTGACTTCAGATTCGTGATCAGCGATCAAAAAAACCATATGGTACTAAATTTCATTGAAATCCGTTGATTCTTTCTCAAGATATCGTCATTTTTGTTGTGTTTTTTAGAATTTTGTTATTTGAATAGTTCAAAAAGTACTAATCCGATCGATGCCAAAATCCAATCAGTTCTAAGTTAAGAAAAGCCCCGTCGATTGAGCCCAAGTTGATCGAAATCCGACCACGCGTTCTCGAGATATCGCGCGGACAAAAATGTGGTCACGCACATACACACACACACACACACACGTACACACACCCAGACGTCACACTGAAAATAGTCGGAGGTGATTCTTTGGATTTCGAAACGTGAAGATTTAGTGAAAACTCAACTTTTCATTTTCAGGTTGATCACAATAACTTCCTTTTTTCTCTGAAAACAGAGAAACGGGAGGTTAAAAATTTCTAACAAGGAGCTTTTTTCTTGAATTCAGATATTCATGAAGCCATTATCGCACAAGACTTGACACAACATTTTAACAATTACGATTAGAATACATCCTTCGCTCTTGTTTAAACAAAACACAGGTATTTTAAATCCAAAAACTTAATTTTTGAGACCAACCTATCGTGGGAGATTAAATTTAACCTCCAATCGAAATTGAAATCGTATTTCAGTGCCCATAAATATTCGTGTTGGGCATTAGAGTCTAGATTGGGGGTATTTTCTGTTTGAAAATATCGTACCACTGGTGCGAAATAACCTCTCGCCAAGTACATTAATGGGTAACCAAGTACCGCAAGCGATCCCTCCGGATACATAAAAAAAGACGCGCCAAGTACCACGTAGACTTGAGCTATAATCGAAATTGAAAAATAGTTTTTCAGTGCCCGTGAATATTCGTGTTGGGCATCAGAGTCTAGATTGGGGGTATTTCTGTTTGAAAATATCGTACCACTGGTGCGAAATAACCTCTCGCCAAGTACATTAATGGGTAACCAAGTACCGCAAGCGATCCCTGCGGCTACATAAAAAAAAGACGCGCCAAGTACCACTACCTAAATTTCAATTTTTTTAATTGAATTTTTATCTTCATAATCAATCGTTTATATTGATCACCGCTATTCTTTGACAGGCATCTTTTTAGGACGAAATAATTTTTGTGAAGAGATTCTTCGATTGGTTAAGATACTTTTGTGGCTGATTATGACCACATCAATGTACTTGGCGAGATGTTATTTCGCACCAGAGGAAAAATACACCTAATCTAAAGCCCTAACATTTTTTGAGGGACATAATTCCAAATAATTGATGGAAGTTTCGACAAATTTCTTCCTCGGTTTCCGAGCTTCTTTTCAGTCTTCGGCAATAGATGTGTCGAAAATCTGAGTGGGCTTCTTCCTCGAAAGGGGATTTGTTAACTTTTAGTGAAGCCGGTCATTTTGACTGTTTCGTTTTTATGTTCTACTCCCATGCCGTTCCTAATTTCATGCAGTTTTATGACTGTTAGGTATCCAGCGTTATAGCCAGGGTTTGTCGAATGTCCCTCTTATATGGGGGTGTTACCAGGGGTTAGCGGGATCAGCTTTTACCGCAAAGAGACCACTGACCACCGTAGGAAGCTGAAGTTAAACCTGTGCAGTGAAGTAAGCCTCCGGTATCCGACGCTAATACTCACCGGAAAAAGAAACTTACTCCGTGTATGGATGTGTATAATAAATTGAGAGTATAGGTGAGTCGGCTATATTACCTGCGGGGGGTCTAATATAATATACTTTTACTTTTACTACGTCCGACCAAATTACCCTCCTCCTCATCTTCACCTCATCTCCGAAGACTTATTTTTATTCCGTTTTATCTAGTTCACCTTTTTTTTGTTTCTTCTGCTTCTTACATTTATTTTTATATCAAGAAAAGAAAACTCCTTGGCTTTTGAGAAAATTACGAATTTTCATAATTTCTAGATGATATCAATAACCGATCCTAAAAATTACGAAGACCAGATTCCATTGGATTGCTTCAACGTTTGTTCAACTCTATATCCACACACCCCGTATTTTTTAGTGTGAAATTTGACCGCAATTTCATTATCGTATCTGTTACAAAAACTGTAACGAAACCAGGTACAATTCCCACCGAGCTATTCCATGCAGTTGTGGATCGTAGCTGTATCGCAATTGAGTTCGTATATCGCGGTATTGTTCGCGTATCGAAAAACCGGAAATGAAAAACCCATACTCACGCACAACAGGAATGTATGCACATTCGTATCGTATCTACGACCCACCCACCTCCATTGATCTCGCTCATCAGCAAACAAAAATTTTCAGCTTATGCACAGTGGCTGAAATCAATTTACTGGACTGTCATGTATCATGTATCTGATACAGGATAACAAATCAGTTCTACAAAATCGAATCAGATTCATGCACTGAAATACTCCAGAAGAATCAAATTCGGGATAAATCAAAGCTCAAAAATGGAAGACCCCTTGAGAGCAGGAAGGTGTCGAAAATTTGTGGGGTTTATATCGTCCCTGAGAATCAGACCCCGGAGGGGCGAGGGGTCGATGTGATAGTAGCTAATATCTTGATCCCGAAGGTTCAGAAATAATATCACCAGATATAAAGATATAGCAGCTATATTTCTTCAGCGATAGTTGGGCTAAACTGCTCGCCAGTTTAGGGGTTTCGGAAGTTCGACTGTGAGCCGTGTGTGTTTACTTTCCAAGTTTGACAATTTAGTTGATTGCGAGCGTTGGACGAGGGGCTGCAGGGTCAGGGCCAATCTGATCACTCTTTTCCTCTTTCCTCTTCTTCTTCTTCTCCGGCCAGTACACTTATTAGTTGCAAAAAAGTTTCCGAAAAGAATTTTTGTCACTTATATTCCACGCGCCCTCTTCCAGCTAGGATCATCTTCTCCACTGACAACGTACGACAGAATATATCTTTCTTCGTTTAAGATTTTACTCCACCACCTGAGAGAAGTATACATATTCAAAGGTCTGTAACTTTGCGCGAAAATGATTGTCAAAAAATGATTTCGAAGCCTGAAACGTCAATTTCAAAGTCTATCTTCGACATTCGATGTCTGTCTCTTCTTCTCAAAGTTGTGACTCTCCAAGTTGAGGGACTTCAAAGCTGGTCTCTTCCAAAAAGTAGATTTTCCAGCGTTCAAGTAACATGTCAAGTTTCGAAATGAATTTTGCGTCATGATTGAAGGGTGAAGATGTAATTTTTTTCACCTCGTCTCCAATTTTTCTCTATTATACTTATTCTCTGTTGGAGCTGCGGCCGTCTATAAATGGTGTTCTCCTGCGCGAACCGCGGTTTGATTACCCGCCTTTACCATTTACCCATTTACCATTTGCAAACAGGCGGTGACAGGCCCATTACCGAATGCTAATATAAGAATCCTCCTTCCCGAATTGCCTCATTGCACACCCCATACCTACCTACCTACCTACCCAACCACCACACAGTCAGAACCAGGAAACGGGGACGGTACTCGACGAACTGACGCTGAAAATCCTATACATAGATTCGTTGGTACATAGAGAGTGAAAAAACCTCGGTAAATAAATTCAGTGGTCTATTCCAGAATTTTAGATACCTGGATGACATTTTGAACAAAATTTGAGGATCCTCGTCTCCTTTGGATTCACGATCATTGCGTCCGAGAGAATCGCAATGCGTGTGTGAAAATGAATAAAACAAAACAAAAAAAAACTAAGGGTGTGGGTAATTACGAAAAAGGGAGACGAGCAAAGAGAAGAATGAAAAAAAAAATAAAATAAAACGTTGAAATCGGGGCAAGAGAATGAGGGGAAGACGGAGAGACCGTCATTCGTGATATTATAATTTGTTATGCATGAGAAGGAAAAGTTATGAATGAGATATCTTTCCACGTTTTTATTCATTCTTTTTTCCCTTATACTTTTCTCTTCCTTCTTCTCTTTATCATCGTTGTTGCCTATACATATATTTGTTCATTTTCTACTTTCTACATCATCATCTTTTCGTTTCGTTTCGCACTTTTAAACGGCAGATCTTTGGGGGGTCGAGATTTTCTCTCATTATTCATTAACAGAAAAAAAACGTCTGAAGTTTGACGACTCGATTTCGTCCCCTCGGTTTTAATCAGGTTTTTAACGCAGTGAAAAAAAATGACAGAATCGATGCCGATGTTCTTTCGTTCATCGAGTTTTGTCTATCACACAATCATAACCTAGCCGTATCGGTCGATAATTATCATCAGTGTTCAAGATCATCTTCCCAAATGGTAAAAAACCGTTGATATTGGTACAAATTATTCTTATAAAAATTTTAAAAAATGAATAAAACACTGAAATATGTGTTTAGAATTCAAGTTCGATTCCTTTCTCGACGTTCCCTAAAAGACCAGAATTCTCTTCATTGGTTCGGAATTGATGTGAAAAAAATGTTTCGACACAGAAATTTGTTGTGGACATGTCTAAAGGATCTTTTTCACAAATGAACATGTTCAACGAACGAGATATCGTCCTTGAATTTATTTCACTCTGTATTTCCAAATTACAATATCGAATTGTGTTTTTTTTTTCGTCTTCCAAACTACTCGAAAACTGGTCTTCCTATTGAACATGTTGAAAAATGGTAAATTCTCTTCATATAGTTTCCAAAATATTGAGAAATTTTGTTCCAAGCACATATTTTTGGGCTACAAACGCTTGAATGGAACAGTTTTTTGTTTTTCAAGCCTTCGAAGAAAAAAGTCGTTGCTAGTAAACTCGAAGATTTTCTTCTTTTCAATTTATATTCAGGAAATGAGACAAACTAATCAGCTTTTCAAGCTGATAAAATCAACTCTACGTCCTTTATCCCGTCCTCTGAGGGTTTCGACTTCCGTTTCGAACGAGGATTGCTGCGAAGAGCAGCCACCGGTCGAGGTTGGTGAAATTTATTATTTGAACAATAAAAAATGAAAATGAGAATATTTAATATTTCGCATGCGAAGAAAATAATAAAATTGATGAAACTATAAGTTATGTTCTTATGATCGTGAAGGAATGTGAAATCGATCCTCCTGCACCGCATATTCCCTGGTCTTGGCACATTAGCATCTGCAATGGGAAGCCATCTGCTCAGTCCGGCATTGGAGGTATAGTATAATGATAAAGAGGAGATCGAAATAATTGGAATGTAATTATTTTCAACCTAATAAACTGAACGTCATCAACCAATTATTTCCACGAAAATTAATTTCGTTACAAAATTTCACTCCCCCAGTCTCATCTGGACCCCGGATCACCAAGGCCTGGATGGAATTGAAGGGAAGAAAACGGGATGGCAGAATATTGAAAGCTGTTCCATAGATGTAATTGCACAAGACCAAAAAAGAACAATGACGCCCCTCATATTTCCATTGAAATTCTTAACACCCGACAGATTCTTTCCATCTATGATTTGAGAAAATAAATAAACATAGACAAACATTTCACTGCCTTTCCTACGATTCTAGTCAAAAAATTGACCGCTAGCGCGCCACTGAGGCGCTGCGGACGCCTGAAATGACGGATACCACCATGGGACTGTTGTGACACTAACCTAACCTCTTCATCTCCTGGTGTTGAAGCGCCGAAGCGGAGCTGCCAATCGAGGAGGGTTTCTAACCTCTAACAGTGTCTTAGGAACTGCTGTAATGACTTTCGACTATATCATGGTTCAGTAGGGTTTCCACAAAGGCTCGACGCGTGCCCATGGCTGTTGACAAGAAGACCTGAACCTGTCGTTTGTGATCTTTCATTAACATGCACGGTATGACTGCCATTATGATTCAAAATGCATCTCAATACCCTCCGGGGATGCGAGACAGCTCTGTTATAGCATAGCTATAGAATAGAATATGCTTATTTTAGCGAACGAGAGAGAGTGAGATGGGGGGAAACGGGGAAGATCACTGAGAACGTGGCTCACTGGCGGTGGTAGAATTTGCATCTTTATTTGATGGACTCTCATTTGACACGAGATTTCGTCTTTCCCTCATCCTCATCCTCAGCCTATATCTTTTCATCCAAGAGTTCGCGGGGCGGAAGTCGTTCGATGAATTGGGGGAACACCGAGCCACGTGCGCCCGCGGTAGTTCCCAGGGTTAATCAGCTGGAAAAGTGACGCCATTTTATCACCGCATATATGATCATCACCTAATGGCTTCTAGATGAAGTGATCAGTTGCAACGCTGTGAAAAATTCAGAGTCTCGGACGATGTAAAAGTTTCAATGTCCGCCATTTTAGAACCCAAAGTCGGAACGGTCCGAAAATTGGACCCGAGGATCGACTCGAGGTTGACAATCGTACGTCCAAATTTCGGTGAAATCGATTTAGTGGAACTCTTGGAAAAAGTAGGAAGAGACGATTTTTAGAGCAGGTCGGATGGGAGACGGCACTTCTCTTTGGACCTCGCCCACTTCGCCCACTTCGCCGCGGTTCATTTCACATAATTTCACGTCTCTGGCAAAGTAATGCACTAACGAGTCGCGCGAGCCTTTGCAGTCGAGTTTGAAGTTAACTTGGGAAAATCTTAATTCCAAAAGTTAAAAGCACGAGTTGTGGTAGGCGGAGGTACCCTTAGCTCGCTTCTCTGGGCCACCGCCAAGAATCTTGATGAGCCATTCATTTTTCGCTCCTAAAGTGACTACTTTCTTTCTTTCTCTCTTCCTCTCTCTCTTTCTCCGTCTATCGTTACCTTCTCTTTTCTGCTATCGCATCGGAATTGTATGAATAAATTCCTACAGTACTTACCCCATACTTTTGATACTGTATATTCGTTTGGATACGACAGTTTTCAAACAGCCACATTATCGGGTACCAGCATTCTAAAAATTTTCAATTTGTCCTAATAGACAATTTCAAACGAGTCATTATCACGATCGAATCAAAACCTTTGTATGACGTCAACCATTTTTCAAGTCATTTTTCCAGGTGCAACGTCTAAAGCTTTTTGACCTATTTTCAAAGATATTTCAGCCTCGTTTTTCTGGTAATCACAATTTTTTGTTCTTGTTGTTCTCGACGTCTCTGTCTCACAATCGACACTTTTTGACTATATTTTCATGTCTTTTGACTACATTTTTACGTATTTGAGTCATTCACGATGCTTCGGCTGATGTCCAGACTTTATTTTTCTGCAATTTCTATAGATTTTGTATCTGTTCTCACTTTCTTTAACGATTTTTGTTCATGCTTTCGACGTTTTCTGGTCTTTTATACAATTTTCGTAGCTGCTATGACCTCTTTCTATTATTATTTTGACTCTTTTCATAATGTTCTGCATTTATTTTTTCGGGTCATGACGTGCTCAGCGTTTTTGGTTATTGTTTCATTAGTCAGTGTTTTTGGACATTTTTGTCAACTGTCTTCAGTCGTTTTCTTCGAAGATTTTATGTTTTTGAACTGTTCCCTCCTCCCCTTTTCTGCAGTATTCAACGTTTCCATTGATTCCATTTCACATATTTTGGTCATCATTTCGTTTTGGACCTTCTAAAAATCATATAAAAAATCCTGAGAACAGTTAAAAAACGGCAAACGTGCTTTTGAAATCATATCTTATACAAATAACACTATACTGTAACACCGGAAAAGATGGATACATACATTTTTGCGAATTTGCATATCCACATTTCATTTCGTACGTACCACACAAAATTTGAGTTTATACGATATTCGAAACCCAAAAGTTGTCCCATAGATATTTTTCAGCCCCGCGAGACATTTTTCCTCGCACATAACGGCGTTCATTTCACCTCTATCACCTGCAACCCTTAATCTAAGGGCGTGCTCTTCCTAGTGGCGAAACGGCCCCCGGTATCGCAGCTTGTTTTAAAGTGTCACCGCGTCATGAGAGTATGAGACTAGTAGGTATAGTACCTATAAGAGCGTCATGATGCACCGGGTGTTTGGTAAAGTAATAAACGAAGGTTTCAGAAAGGTGATTACCTTCTGCCAGACAAATGAGGGTGGATTGGCGTGACTGGGATGTTGACGTGGGTGGTAGGGGTGGTGGGAAAAAAAGCGAGTCCCGTGTCTGTGTAGGAGACACCGTGCATGGAAGACAGATGTCCAAAGTCAGGGGGAGAATCGGAAAGTTATTTAAATAGAGAGAGAGAGAGAGAGAGTGAGTGTGTGTATCTGTAAGTGTGTGTATGTGTGTGAGCGACTGCTAGACCGCGGGCAGGAAAAAAAATTACCCAGGGGATGTAAATAGCCGAAGAAACCGACCGCCAAAAGGCACCCTTAAATAACGTATTACGCGCTTCGCGGATTATTTTGTGTGTCCAGAACACAAAAAAACAACAAAAAAAAAACCTTGAGCTTTTCCAAGATACTCATTCTCTGACGTTTTATCTGCAATCGAAGTACATTCTCCGAAGAAATAATCAGTTTCACTCTATTAGTAGATGAATAATGGACCATTGTGATCAACCCCTTTCGACTTCCCTGGCTTCCCATAATTTTTAAACCAGTCAATTAGCGAGTGAAACGATCTTTCTAATTCGTCGTGACGTCAGAATTCACAATTTCAGCGCCATATTTGAACGTTCTAACCTAACGTAGACTTCCACAGAGGCCGCTAGATGGCGGGTCTGTGATACCGAATAGTGAATGGCGCGCAGGAAAAATCATTCCAAACAATACCAATCCTTTTAGTTGACAATATACTGCGTCTAATCGATGTAATTTGACGTTGAATTAATGATAACAGCATACGAAGAAGAAAAACGTGGCAATCAAATAAATCCTAGTGCCTCAAAGTTGCCTAAAAGTTTTTTGGATGAGTGATTACGAATTCGAAGTCAGATTTTCGAAATTCTAAACGGTGGATCCAATCTGGCGAATATCTTGATCGAAAAAGACGTTGATAACGAATTTGAGGCCAAAGTAAAATTGAAAAATAAAAATCTCACATTCAAACACTAGATTTTTGGTATTGTGAGAGTTTTTGTGATATTTTAAGGTAATAAATATACACTCAGGTTACAAATATAA
>JAFFZH010010578.1:30899-62542 GCA_018420115.1 Euura saliciscinereae | reverse complement strand
TATGAGTCAGGATATAATAATCTCTACCTTACCGACCATACATCACAGTTTTGAATTTTGAAGATTTTGAAATCAGATTCGTGATCAGCGGGAAAAAAAGCATTCAAAAATCGTTACCTTGAACCGAATTCAAGCACTATATTTTTTCTCTTTGTTCACTTTGACTAAAAAGAAAATGGCAAAATTTTTTTTACAGTCTTCAGACGGTGAAGGGTCGAAATCTAGTCTTGTTGTCTATGAAATAATCGATTTGACAAATGAGGAATTGATGAACCTTGAATTTTCGTTAGAGACACGAAGACAAAAATAATGTGACAGAAAAAAAGGCCTGTTTTTGACCTTTTTAACGCAACTAACCCCCTTAACGAAGTTCTTGAGATATCTGAGCACGAGTTAGATTGCAGCGGTAACAGCCAGAGAATTTATGCGTTCCAAGTATTCGTGGAAAGTAAATAATATTTGACGTTTAATTTCACCCTGCATGTTTCCTCCAAGTAAGAAAGAGAGAGAGAGAGAGAGACTTGTAGCCAATAAGCTCTGGATGCATAAGTGAAATAAAAGTAAAAGAAAAATAGTATATCGAGGAAAAAAAAGGAGAAGAAACTAGAACTCTGGCCTGGCAGCAGCGCTAAAGCTTTGCGTCCGAAACGCGGAAACACTCGACTCCTTTCAGACGTCTGATTTATGTGCTTGGCAAGCTCAAGACGCTCTAGCACTGTTCTGTATATTTCTTTTGTTTTTTTCGTTTCCTTTTCTTCACATACATTTTCCGCCCTCCCCGTACGCGGGGGTGGAAATTATCAATACCGAAGCAATCAACGATAGACTTTCGTCCGGATGTTGAAAATTTTGAACCAAGATAAGAAAAAGGCGTGGGGGATGATCCCAAATCACAGTGCCTCATGAACCTGCGGCTACCTTCCGCTGCTCTCGTGCTGGTTTCAGAAGAGAAATGAAATGCTGGTTCTAAAGAATGACAAATGGCAGCGTTGACGACGTGCGCGATGAGATTTCTGTGTGCACCGTTGGACTTGATGCGTTCAACGCCGCAGGAATATTTAATATCATGTTCCCAACCCCCGGCCCACCTACAGACCCCCCCCCCCCCCCCCCCCAACGTATCTAAGCGAGGTTCGAGATTTGGTGGACATAAGGGAAAGACGTGACGGGATATCAAAATGTCGCTATACCGCGAACGAACTATATATATACATGCGGTAGGAATTGTGTGGTGTAGGTACGTAGGTTTGAATTTTTTAGTACGTGAACTCGGTTATTTCACTCCGATGTTCGAGGAAATGAGAAAAAGAAAATAGGCACTGGAATTTTATTTTCAGTGGAAATACGCGGTTTTAACTCGTACCATGCAGGGAAACTTTTTCAGATCGGTTTATGTACACTTGGGAAATGTAATTTCAGCTTTTTAAAAGAAATTTTGTCAGACAACTCTTCCATTTACAAAATGTCTTGAAATCATATTTTTATTTTTTGTATATCAATTTAATTTGTCAGACGTATCTTTGCACCTTGCAGATATGTTGTTTTTTACCAAAAAAAATTTGAATTTCCGCGTAATGGTCCCAACCATATCGTGGCATTTGACGAGCATTTCAGATTATGACATTTTATTATAACCATTTTTGAAGAATTTAATGGCCTTATTTTACATTCATAGAATGAGAGAATAGATTTTTTTTTTTTTTAACTTGCAAAATGACTGAAACGTGATTTGAGCTGAAATGTTTCTATGAAACGTTTTCAGGACTTGAATGAATGTCTTTCAGCTTTTCGCAAAAAATGTATAGAACAAATTTTAAATAAAAAACAAGCTTCTGCAATGTATATTAGACTTTTTCAATAAAACTTACTATACTTGTAAAATATTCTGTTTGTTCTATCTTTTGGGTTCGAAAATATTTTTTAGAGGTCTTCTGAACCTGAAAGAATCACTTGGACACGTCTTTTTCATTTGTCAAGAATCTTATGCTGGCTTTTTTTCAAAAATGTCTGAGACTCTCTCCAAGATCTATTAAATGGGTCCCTCAAAAGTTATATTCAAGATTGCAAACTACTTTTCAAATAGTATTTTACTATTTTCGAAGACAGTAAATTATACACAACTTGTATCCTTTTCTTAAAAAGGGGTAGGGGGTTAAAATCAACTTATAGCAGAAGATTTCACAATGAGAATTTTTGTTTATCTGTCTTTTACGATCATGAAACATCTTTGAAAGAAGTTTGACTTCATCCCCTGAATGATCGTGTATCGTCGAAATGATTCAAGATGTTAATTTTTGTTCAGTTACTTTCGTGTGTGATGAATCAGCAAATTCCTTCACAACCGGAAGTAGAATGCAAAAATATTTCAGATTCCCATCTTCCTCATTTTGGCAGTTCTGTAGTCGATCCAGGTAAGAAAAAAAGACAGTGGGGTGGTTGATTCGGTTGCGCCCCGCACCCTGCAGGATCGTATAAGCATATTTGCAGCCTTTAAATTTCGTTTAGGAAAATTGACACGCGAAGTAGGGTGCGTCGGGGGATTGGCAATGCCATTTTATTTACGAATATTGCGTTACTTTGAGAAACGCGAGCGCGCGGCGAAGGGGAGGAAAGAAAAAACAGAAAAAAGGGGGCAAAAGGCAAAAGGAATAATAAAAAGAGAAACAAAAAATCCGTATTGAATGATGGAGAGAAAAGCCAGGGGAAATTAGGTACATATTATTTGGCTACGTGCCGGTTGCTTTGCACCGTGATAAAGATCCTCCGATTTATCTGCCAGCTCAAACTCGCTACCTCTATGTACATTTTCTTTGTATGCACCAAAGGGATCTACTCCACCACTATCGAGAAGAGAGATGTTTAATGGAAAAATTGAGATCAGTAACCCCATATTTTATATTCTCTACGCTTCTGATTTTATCAATGAGACCATTTCTCGCACTGCATTTCCACGAGAGGCTCCCCACGTATTTCTTGTTCGAAAAATCTTTCTCAGAGCAATTAGTGGACTTCTAATTTTTTTTTCTATAACAAAGAGGATGACGTATAGAAAATTCATGTTCATCGACGTTGAGGCGAAAGTATATGAAGAATTGTAGGAATTATTAATTTTGTTTTTGCTTCTGTACTTCAATTTTAATTTACGATTAGAACAGTGGAATCTATATTACCCGAAATTTTGACTGTCATTTTGAAAATATCGATCAAGTCGAGTCGGTGGATGATGAGGAAAATCAATCCGAAGAAAATCGAAGAAGTTTGACAATAAACTGGAGTCCATATTTTATTATCACACAACTAAACATTTTTATTTTCAATATTAGTTATTAGAGATATTAATACCTACATGATTAACTTTTAATCAGATTTTTGATAATTGTAACTTGAGATATTCTGGTACCGCGAAAATTAGCTTCTCACGTAATTATTCTCGTTCACAATTTATGGAGAATTTATACATGACTTCTTACTTCTCCAAAATCGAAGTTTCAAAGTTGACTCACTCCTTCAGTTTTCAATATTTTTCACTGAAATTTTTTGTACATAGTCAGTCTACTGTGCCAAAGAATCAATCATGAAAGTTTTTCGATAATTTTTTTCCCGCCTTGGACTTCACGACATGTTTTTCGTTTCTCAAAATAGCCTTCTTCTCAATCAATGATTTTTAGATTCAAAGAAATCAGCAAAAACCTCATTTTTTACACGTAATATGAGGACAAAGTCTCGAAAAGTGAAAAATGGAGTTTGTAGATTCAAATTTCATCTTAAAATTGGAGCCTTTTCGATTTCCCGTTAATTTCATTGTGAGAAGTGTAGGCATTATTCTGGAGAAATATAAGCGCCCTTATTATTTTGTGGCAGAGTGGAGTAAAGAGCCTTAGAGTGATATAGAATTCCCAAGAGAAGGTATATACTGTAGCAACAA
The DNA here is from genome assembly GCA_018420115.1 of Euura saliciscinereae. Taxonomy (NCBI): domain Eukaryota; kingdom Metazoa; phylum Arthropoda; class Insecta; order Hymenoptera; family Tenthredinidae; genus Euura; species Euura saliciscinereae. The sequence continues at coordinate 58,617 of JAFFZH010010578.1, read as the reverse complement.
AATAGGGATAAGAACCTGGGGTACCTACGACGCGTTCCTAGGGTTCGATGATTTATTAAAGAAGCATTTACAGCCGAGACGTGTACCGGCGTCTTTATCCGAGTAGAAACCTGCCACTGGACCATAAAATGCGTGCTGCTACCTTAATCAGAAAAAGAATTGAAACACTTGGACGTGGTAATCACTGATTGATCATCCCTACTCCGTGTCAGACCCGGAGTTTGAGAGTTCAATGAAAGATCCGCGAGTCTCGAATTAGTATCTGAGACATCAAAGTAAAGTGACGCCATGGGCGTCTTTCGGATACGTGCGCGGAATGGCGTCCTCATGCAAATGGTAGGCGGGCTTGAGACCGACCCGTTAGTTAATGTGTCAGAGGAAAACACGCCGACGAAGGACTGAGAAGGACGAAGGGAAGAAGAAGACGAAGGAGAAAGAAAGAGTGTAAAAAGTTTTGCGAAGGGACGCGAGGACGACATTGCTGAAAATGGCAAAGGCAGAGGAGAAAAGTTCTAACTGAATTTATTTGTCGCGGGAGTGAAACATGTGTGGAATAATCCGACCCACCTTATATATACGCTTGTTTCATTATACACCTCATGCAGGGGTAGAGAAGTCTCACCAGATACCCGATACACTTTTCTTACTTCTTTCGAAACTCTGGGGTGGCTCAGAATTTCAATTCCAAAAACGCACCGTGTCAGCCACCGTGGGACCAACGCCGAAAAACTTATGACCAAAATTCTAGAAATCATACGATTTTCAGATAAAAATCGTTTCTTACCATTTTTCTGGGTCTCTAACACTAAAATTCAAAATGGCGATCGGATACAGAACGAAAAGTTATTCGATATCAATGAAACTTGTATTGTGGACATTTTTTGGGTCACTGATATTCAATTTTGTGTTTTCATCGATCGATAATAAAAAATAAGGGTCTGAATAGATCCTGAATTAAAAACCTTCAAAGGCTATCAATTTTCAACAGATAATGAATGGTATTGCTAAAATCATTTCCACTCAAGTATTGGGAACATTTTGAATGATTTTTATGGCTGACACTCACTATAGCCAAATGTTGTCATTCGATTTTTTTTTTCAGATAAAAATTATCGCAAATTTAAACAGATTTCTTGCAGTTGACTTTTGTATCCATGTTTGTTCAAAAATTAGACAAGTAGATATGAATTTTTATTACAATTGAATACTTCTGGTGGATCAAATGTTGTCGTTTTAGTAGCCCATTGTAAAATTTACTATTTATATTCAAAATATGAAATCAGAAACCAGACTATAGCATAATCCCAAATTTTATGCAGACTCTGCAAGCTCTTGAGGTTAGGAAAAAATTATGAACGAAGGTCATACAGTTTTCAATTTTGGCAATTTCTTATTAAATTATTTTTTTCTTATCTTTTTCAGACTAAAAAATTTGGAGGTTATAAGAATAATTCATTCTTTTTCTGTTGTGAGATCGATGGAGGCTTTCTTAGCGGCGGACGTCTTATTCTATATTACAATTTTTTTTTTCATTTTTTTTTTCGTCCTCCCGGATTTTGTGCTTGGAGATTTCCCATTTTCCATACTTTTCGCATATAGTAGTATATCGCGTGTTTCTCGTTCAGCTGACGTCAACCCCTCGGGGAAAACACAGCGTTTAATTTCACGCTGTTGAATGCAGAGACTTCGAGACTTAGAGACTGATACCCGGCAGACTCCAGACATCCGGGACATCAGTCATCTCGGTCACATTGCGGTACATCAGATCAGGAACGTTATTTCGGTTTGACATCAGAAAATACTAATCGCGTTTCCAAACTTGTCTCTTTTTATTTATTATTATTATTATTATTATTACTATTTTTCACCTCCCACGCTCTTGCCCTTCGCCCCAACGAACACGTACTCATTTCTTATACAAGCCACCCCACTGCAGCCCGACAGAAGCACAGTGTGTTCCTCGTTCTCGGGTTCCCCGGCTAACCGAATTGTCCCGTGTACGTTCCGGCTCCGGAATACAAAGGGAACAAACCCGCCACCTGGTAAAGGAAAATCGTGAAAATTCTCGAGGTAGAGAGAAATGAGGGGAAAATATAATGCCCCGGTATACAAGGGAATTAAAAGATTCCCAAAGACAAAGAGCCACGGGACTTGAACAACGCAATTAGACGACGTGATTCTGTTAGCCTTTAGTCGACTATAGCAAACAAGCCAAACACAAAAGGAAACTTTATACACCTTTTATCGACTATTCATAAAGCTTAGTGAATGTTAAATTTACAGAGACATGTTTAACTGCTTGTCCAATGGAACTTGCGCGGATAATTTTCAACATGTTCGTTTTTAGCAACATGTTCAAAAGTCGAATTTTCGTCGATTCAAAAGACACAAACGACACAAAAGAAACATGTCTTGTTTCGAAGAACACCTTTGATGCATGTTTCTTCAATTTTTGTTCAAACATGTCTAGGATTTTTTAATCATTTTCATAAGCTTTTTTCAATGAAATACCTTGTTGTCTGAACTTTTATGTTCATGAGCTTCAGATCGTGTTTCAATCATGCTAAAAACAATTATTTTCAGTCCTTTTTAGAGACACAATGATGAAAAGGAACATGTTATGTCTGCAAGTTGACTTTTCAGAGATTTTTCCAGACCTCGTTCGAATTATCAATTTACATTTTGAATTATTAAAGAAAAAGAGGATGCAATGAAGACATGTGTCCAGGCTGTAACATGTCTTGTTGTTGATACACTCTCGAAATTATGATGCAACAGTTGTCATTTCGACTCATGTTTATTATTTTAAAATTCTATCTAGGACACAAAAGCCAAGTGTAATGTTTTGACCTCTGAATGCCACTTTGAAATGCATCCTCACTGATTTCTTGTTCCTCGAACGAAAGTGAAGACGTTGTGTGCGAGTACTAGACCACTTTTTAATTCCTGTGTCTGCAGAATCTCTGACTGAATGTCTTCGAGAGGACAAAACCTTTGCATCCTCGTTTCGACAATTTCTTGAAAAACATCTTTACCTGGTGAATGAGCCACTCGACGTCACCCCAAAACAAATATCCCGAAGTAAATGTAGAAGTCGAGGATACGTGGGCGGTGGGTACATCCATTTCATCTTTCACGTACTCCGCACATAGAAATACGAGTAAGAATACAAATACAAATACAAATACAAAGAGTGAAAATTTTCTGGTGGTACTTTACTTTTTTCTACATTCCGACTCCTCTTTCTTCTTTCTTCTTTCTTTCTTTTTTCTACTTTGCGTTACTCCACTTCTATTTTACCCCAGTAAAACGCGCGTAGCTACGGGAGATGGCTGAATTATGTGCTCAGACCTCATTCCCTCGGCTGCTAAAAGTCCCCAGAGGTTTTCTTCTTGCCTCTAGGACGGGCTGGTAGTCACGTCTTTCTCTCAGTAAAATAGAGAGAGAGAGCAAGGAATAGAAAAAGATAAGGGTGAAGATATGGAAACAGACAAAGAGAGAAGAACGCGGCACGGCGCGTACGACTAGACGATTGCGTTAGGGGTGCCGCGCGTGCCCAATTCTCCTCGGAGGCCACCCCGGCTGCAGGGTGGTTCGGGTGGCCGGGTCCTCCTCAACTGGTATGTTGCTACGGCTAAAGTAGAGATTGTACAGAGATGAGAGGAGGAAAGAGGAAAGAGAAAAGTTTTGAAAATGTACCATGAAGAGAGGATTGACAAGGGAGGAATGGTCCCGGTGCAGAATGCGAGGTGTAGTATGACACCCTCAAAAACGAATGACTTTCTTCTTCAGATTATATGATCAAGTTTTCTCAAGCTACAGCGTGGAGAGTAGAACGGAAATTTCACTCCAGTTTCTTACTTGCGAAGAGAGTTTTCACCAAACTTTTGACAACCCTGGTTGTGAGACGTGAAAATTGAGCCTTCAACCGTAATCCATGATCCGAAATACAGATAATTAAGTTCGTATAATCACGAAGCTAGTCAAGCTCAGTCCTCCTTCTGAAAACTTCAACACGTTCCAAACTTGTGGTGGCTATGCTCACCAAAGTCAGGTAAATGTTATGTCAGGTGATGCAATGTAATGTCATGAAGTTGGCTAAAATCGAGAAATGAGCCTTCAGACAGTTGGATTGGTTCAAAACTGGTTTTAGCCACCTTCGGATTGTTCAGTGGTAGGAATTCATCAAATCATCCAATTACTAACATGAATATGGCTTGAAGAAGGTCTTGGATACAGTTTTTCACTAATGGAATAGTTACAAACCAATTTATTCAAAGGTTGAAGTGTCTTTTTTCAACTTTTTCACCCTTTCTGGCCACCATTTTTTTCACATGTGATTGATATGACTACTAATGGAGCAATCGATGGCCAGAGGCGGTACTAAGATGGCCTGTGATGCAATTCACTAGTCGTGTAATCTAATATCATGTAATTTGATGAAATGTGATGTTATGTGATGCCACTGGTCCGGAAAAAGCTGGAAATCGTGGAAAACCTGAAAAACTTTTTATTTGTGAGAATGCTTTTGAATACCGAGAGCCTTCGATCGAATTTGAAAAGTGAGAGAAGCCAAAATTCTTGTGGGTTGTTTCTTCAGCAGTGACCGCACGTGGCATAAGTCTTAATCCTGAAACCGTGTGGGGGATGGATTTAGCGTGTGCCTAAGATATACTAACATCCTGTAAACGGAAGTGTTTCGTGGCTGTTGAGGACACGAACTACTATGCATAGTGGAACTGCTAGAGATACACCCTTTGAAATGGGTTAGGAGTCGAGGAACGACCGACCAGACTGACTTTGGTCACGTGAATATTTGCTGTCGACTGAAAGCACGAGGAGGATATCTATGATTCAGGAAACCCATATCTTTGCTTGAGTTAGGTTAGGGTTTCAGGTTGAGGTTTCGATTCAGGTAGGCTAGCCCCACACCTTCGCACACTGTACCGCATGGAAAGCTCCTCTTTACGTTCATCGACGAATATAAAGAACGACGATTCGACTGCCAATACATCCTTTCAAGGAACATGATGCAGAAAATTGTACACAAATTTCAACCAGTTTGGAAAAAACTAACGATAAGAAAAATGAATTTACCCACAGAAGTCTGAAGTATTGTATTGTCAGGAAATTTGTAACGCAATTTTCATCATTTGTTTAACCCGTTTCAATAGGCGCCTTGGCGTCTAGACGTCGACCGATGGTGGAGCTAATGGTCACTAAACATGATATGTGGGGCGGATCGTGCTGCAGTTTCTGGTGGTTGTCGGGATATTATTGAGAGGTTCGTTTAACAACATGCGAAAATTCGTTTAATATGATTTGTACCTATGCAGATTGTTTCTAGGTACACGAAATCATTGTGCCCCTGGACTTTTTTCGTTTTTTTTTTCTATCGTTGAAGATGAAATGAGGCATTTTGTATGTCTATATGGGCTATAAGGGCAGAAGTCTCTATCGCATTCTCGATCGTCGAGAATATGGGATATTCCACATCAATCTGGGCATATAATAAATATTCGGCCTGTGATCATCACCGACCCCGACCCATTTCGTTTCCCGACCCAACGCTGCCTCTCCCATGTCCGTTTGGTGTGAAATCGTATGCCGAGTTCGAGTTCGAATTCCTTCGAGTGATTTCTCCAAGGGTTTGATTTAAATAACCTTAGATATGGAAATAAACTGAATTCTTTTTTCTTTTTTCTTTCTATTTCTCATTCGCTTTTTCACAACCCGAACCACAAACTCCGTCAAAGACCTTCTCGAGATATTGGCAGGGTTACCTCCTTCTTTTTCTGTGAAAAAAAAAACACACACATATTTTTTTCAAGCGTCTTCCGAAATAAAAGACAGTGCGAAGAATATTCGCGGCGACGGAAATATGTTCAAATCTGAGTATATGCACACACTGAAGAGCTTTGAGAGATATTTGAGGGTGTATCTCGTCTTCGCGCCTCGGGAATACTAAATATGCCCTGAATAAACATCAGGTGTACCATACTCCTAGAAATTGGCGAATCCTTACTGGGCTTATGGACTTTGGTAAACTACCAGATCCAGAATCACGGTTTGGGACGTGGGATACCTTCTCCATGAATTTCCCCAGAATTGGCGTGAATACTTCAAATAACGATGTTTCGGTGCCTTAATTGTTCCCTGCGATCATTCGTTTAATCATTTTGTGCTGAAAATTCTGAACGTAGACGCTTTTTTGACACAGAAAAAAAATCATACTGCAATCTTTTACTGAGAGTATTGAACAATTTTCTTTCGGAATTATTGGACGATGACTTCTTTTACTGATTACTCATCCTTTTCACTTTGCTTCTTTCATGTTCAACAATTATCATTTTAATTGTCATATCATCCTTCGATTATGTTCAGAAGATTAGAAACAAAATAAAATTCGATTAAAAATGGTCATATCTACAGTTCGATCTGTGATTTCGATTATTCGATGATGACCAAACGATCGAGAAATTGATTTCACGAAGATTAAGGCACCGATTTTAGTTTTCACTGTCTAGGACTTGAAAACTCAGGGAACAAAAGAAAGATTGATTCAAAATCATCTTCCCTTAGTCTATCAGCAGTGATGGCTATAATATATGATGAATTTCATATGACTTGATGTTAGTTTTTGAAAGTATCAAACATGATTCAATATTTCTCATTCTACTTTCATTCCCAAGCTTTTAACTTCCAGAAGCCCATTTCTTCCTCTTCGTCGAAGAATATATGATGACCTTGATGATTATCTGTGATCTTTTTATCGTCTGATCAGTGCCAATGATCTAGAAGTGTCTCAGATGTGATTAAACACACTGATATTTGATTTTTGGACTCTGAGCCTTAACCCCCAGACATTCATTTTGAAAGAAACATCATAAATTCCTTATTAGAAATTAGAATCCATAAAATTCGTCATGTAAAGATATCATTGACCTAGAATGACTTTTTCGTAATTTTAAACAAGATAAATTAATATTTTCGTTGTTCCTCTCAACCTACAGACTTTAAAAAGAAAGAGAAAAAAAGATTCCATGTGTAGAGAAGAAGACGAATCGAATCCTTGATCAGAAGTCATTTCTCTGACATTTGATACACGGTCAGAATTAACCTGTACAAGTAAAACCGATGACACGTTGGCAGAAATTCATGAACCGGAAGTGAAATCGTCATCATCGTCATTTGGCAACCCGAATATATAATCGGGGGATCCCCGCGAAAGAACGTCGCTAATCAAGTCACGCGCGTTTTTTTGTCGTCGTCAGCTGGCTAAGGGAGCAAGAGGGATCGATGCGTCGCTTAAACGGCGCAGGCATCGCCGTCGACGAGCAGTCTGAATCAAGATGGCCGCCCGCCCGTCCTAGTCAGTGTCGCACCCCAATATTCCGCACCCGAATTCCCGCCAAGGTGAGTCCGCACTTAACCTCGCGACTCGTTCTTCCAGCACCCTGAGCTTCCGCTCTTCCTCCCTTCTCCTGTCCCACCTGAGGTCAACGTCAACGGGCAGCACCTGGCCCTTCGCGCTCATCACCCTTCACCGCTACGCGCTACGCGTCCCGGGGCGCGCGCCGACCATCGCACCATCTACAACTCGATAACTCGAAAGCCTCGATACAGTTTCGCGCCAAAAGTTAACCACCCCTGGAATCCCGAGAGTGTGGAGCACGGAGCGATGTTCTGATAACAAAAATTTTCAAGTTGCGATCATTCTTCAACTTGTTTCAAGATTATTCTTTTTTCTTTTCATCCGTTTCAATGGGTTCAGATTTCTTATTTTATTTGTTTAAATCAAGTTTAGTAATAATTTAAAAAACTTTCTTTATATTTTCACGATTATTTAGATTCTTTAGACTATTTTAATCATACAAATTTGAAGAATATGAAAAAATATGAAAAATGTAGAAAAATATGAAGAAATATTTTTTCTGGAAACTTTTTTATTATAGATTGAAAAAAAAATTAGTATACGCATAAATTTCTTTCAGGATGAAGATTTTTGGAATTGAAACTATAACGTAGGTAAATTTGACAGCGATTCAATTTTTTCTTGGTATCCAAGTTAGAGATAAAAAAATAAACAAAAATAGACAAAAAAAAAATGGAAAATAAACCAGAAGACATAAATTAATGAATAAAGGATCTTAATGGTAGAATAAGGACACAAAAAGGACGACGATGAATGATAGGTTGTAGCGTTTTCCGATATTGTTATACGCCAACCTTTGTGTCTAAACGATAATCGATAAAATCGTTGTTGTATTTTCCTACAAACAACGAGAGTAGGTGGTCCGATTGTGATAGGCAAAGTAAGTATCCCTATTCATTGTCACGAATAAAGGGAAACATACAACTGTGCGAATATTTGTGGCGAAGATAGAAGAGCTGAAAAATAAATACCTCCGTTTGTGCTCGGTAGATGGACAATTTTTCTTTTTTCAAGTGTTTCCTTTCATTACTGTGCATGAAACGGTTATTGTTATCATCGTCATAATCCAGTGGATGAATTCTGTTCTTTGCCAACATCGCAGTGAACAGTTTCGCGTCTGACAGACTATCAAGTAATTGATAATTAACTCTAACCTACAAACTCGAGATTCTCCGAGATCGCAGCGCCCGGAGTCAAGATGAACTACTATCGGAAGCGGTGATTGTGACTTAGGTGAGTTTTCGATATTCTCAATCTCAACAATTTAAAACTATTTTCATGTAGTGGAATACGACATTGGGACGGAAGTCTGTACTATCAGCGCCACATTCACCTTATGCAGTACACGTGACTTTTTTTTAAATTTAAGGTCACTCGATAAATGAAATAAATCTTGATCTGACATTGAGTCATTCTGAATTCCATTGGCCTATTTTGAACCAATATGAATCAGGAAGAGGCAGTATAAAAGTTTCGTTTGAATACAGAATCTTTAAAAAATTGAGAAGATAATTTCAAAATAGTATTTTTAATTTTTTTATTTTGTGTCCCAGAAAATGTACTCAAATTAATGTGACAATTTAATGATGATTTTGTATTCATTCACAAATTTGTGTCTTTCAAGTCACAGAAATGTTGAATGAATTGTTCAGCACAATTATTCTTTCAACGAGTATAGTACAAGGCATGTAACGAATTTTACTATGACGTAAACCATTGAGGAGTTGAATTGATGATGAGAATAATTGGCGTCATAACCAGAGAAGTCGGTGCCTGAAGTATAAACGGTAAACTGTTAATTGTAAACTGTAAGCTATGTGCGTGGTGCTGACGATGAGGTACCACTACGGGTCACAAGCCAACTTTGGCGTCGTTAGGTCAGTTGGGCGCCACACGCCATGAGTAAACGCGTTCATTTTGTGATATAGGTGGAGGTAGAGGCACAGAAAACTGCATAACTGCATCAACTGCATCGCGTGCATGTGCGCCATTGTACAACGTGCACAAATATACTCATACGTCCACCTGGGGCGTGGCTGTGGAAGCTAATTGCCCCCCAACGCCCGGAAAAACATTCCCACGATCTGTAATGACGATAATGACGACTGGAATCGCTCAGAATCAGCCTGAACTGTTTCGTTCCAGTTCGCTTCACGAGTTATGTATAATTGGGAAATCTGATTTCTCGCCAAAACTCGTCGTCATAGGATCACACATGGTGAAAATACCCGAGATAAAAACAAAATTTGATAAAAAACAGATAATAACGTATCTTTCATCTCGTCGGAGGGTTTCGCCATTTTGGAAACAAGCTTTGTGCCAAATACTAACATCGAACTAACCTCAAAAACACTTGGGGAGTCGGAATGACTGAAAGAAGCGGAGGCATATAGTTCTGAATACGTTCAAACCGGTTCACATCGGTTTAAAACAGCTTCTAGATTCGGTTAGAAAGGTTGTCGACCTTTGAAATCGAGTTTCCCACCAAAAACTGATAGCGAGTTAACCTCAAAACTACTAATGTGGTTCAAATGAGTCAGAAGAAGACGGAAACTTGACTGAAAATTGATCCTTACCGTTTTTAATCCATTCAAAATAGTTTGCTGACTTTTTTTTAGATCTTATCACAATTTGAAAATGAGTTTTTTGTCCAAAACTAAGAGGGACCTGATCTCAAACTCACTCACAAGTGTTGAAATAATAGCGAGAAGAGAAAACATATGGTTCATAATTGGTTCTAATCTGTTTTAATCGATTCACATTGGTCAAAATCGTGTTTCCCACTAGAAAATACCAGCGCATCTAACCTGAAATCGACTTTGGTTGTCAAAATAATCGAGAAATATGGTAACAAGACGACGATGAATAATATTGTTGTGTTTTGAGAAAGATTTTGAGCTTCCACATTCAGGTTTTGGTATCAGGCACCTATAGTGAACCACAGCTCGAAGAACTATTTTATTTCTGGTTAACTATAATGGGTTGACTTCCGGCATCGCCGCACGATGTTGCTCGCGCGGTTCTGGCACTGTTTGCAACAGTGTAATATTTTAGCCTAACAACACAGCATCCCTTAGTTAGACTAGCGCAACGCGATTCGTTACCGTAATTAGGATCGTTAGCGGCTCAACTACGCAATATACCAGCTGTCGCTATAAATGTAAAATATATACCTAAATAGCTGGTACCTTATACTGAACCCTACACGCACCGGCGATCAGAGACCAAAAACATCAACCCTCAATCATTCAAAATCCTCGACGATGACTTCCAACTTCTCAACAAAAACAAAATTCAACGGTTGTTATTGACTGTTCTCCATCATTTCAATTATGCTCTCAACTATTTCAACAATCATCTCTTTCGACCATGTTTAAACATTTTCTCACGGTTCAGAACACGTTCCAACAGGTTTCATAAAGGCTGGATCATTTCTTGATCATTTTGATCTGTTTTTGACTGTTTTTACAATGTTTCAACTATTTTCTGATACTGTAATCATGATTTTGTTACTCTGTCTTTATTGTTTCAACCCTGCTTTGGCCGTTTTAACAATTTTCACACTACCAAATAATATCACCGTAGTCACACATGGTCAATTTGACCCAGTCAGTTTTCAAAAAGCGATGGTGAGCAAACTATCATTCCAAAGTATTTAGAAAAATTACAGAACATGCTCAAAACTTTCTAAATTATGGAAGAAAAATTTATTTCTGAAAAAAAAAATTGCAACTTTCTGGAAAAAAATCGTGAAGAGGTAAAAATGCGAAAAAGACGCTTTTTCGCTTAAAAAATCATAACTTTGTCAATTTTCAATATTTTTAAGCCAAATTTGGACGTTATAATCCTGAAAAATACTACTTTCGGAAAAAAAATAGTACGCTAGCACGCGTTCGAAAAAAGTATTTATTCTAATATGTGAAGAGGATCGGATTTTGGAGAATGGACTATATTAGCATTGAAAATGCTTACAGCCAGAAGTCCCATTCACACTGGGGAATATCCGAGAGCTTCAGCTTATCTGTGTTCGATTTTTCAAATAGGGGCAAAAAAGGACTACGATTATTTTTTTTCAATCATTTCTCTAACTGTTTTATTTTTCTGAAGTATCAAAATTAATTTCAAATCAACTGTTAAAGTAGAGCAAAAAAATTAACACTCCACTACACTTGACACTGATGCATGTGTACCGGTACAAAAACTTATTAGTCGTAATAACCCTTATAACGGGGCGTGGCTCACCCACCTGTAGCGTGTTCCGCGACATAACGCCGCAAACTAGATGACTAATACGCCTTCATCATATGCATATGTTGTAGAGGTAGTTTATAAACTGTGTACCTCATCAACCATGAAACATCCCCGAAAGTTTGAACATCCTTTTTTCTTTTATCAAGTTTTTTATTTCCCATTCTTAAAATCGAGAGTATAGGACGTTACAAAAAAGTTCCTTCTCTTTCTTCCCTTTCTCGTAATTCTTTGAGTTTATGTTTGGTGTTAGATTATACTTCGAGGGGCAGGTGAATGAATCGCACGGTTACCTTAGTTTCGGGGTATCAACTAACGGCGAAGGATATAGGGACTGGAGAAGAAAATAATAATAAAAAGGAATCGTCTTTGTAAAACTCTTCCTCATCGATACCCACCACACGTTCCTTATACCTACGCGTCTCCTGGTCGCGTGTCACAGGGCTCAGGTCTCAGGACTAAGAGCTAAGGGCTAAGGGTTGAACGGAATTCATCAATCCCGGGATCTTCTTACATTAGTTCAAAGCCTCCCCTTCACCCCTGCCCTAATTCACGATGCCCTGACTTTCGATGCCAGGGGAAAAAGCGAGGGGCTAATACCCTACATAATTTTTTTTTCTTCTTCTTCTTCTCTCTCGCTCTCTATTTCTCTCCTCAATTCTTCTTCATCATCATCGGAGAAAATGAGCACCGAATCTTCAATCTTTCCTTATCGGTTCATTTTCACAGGGACTTAAACACGAATTGTGGAAAATTAGAAATAGTAGAACGTAAAAATTCTACAAGGTCAGATTTGATCAAAGGTACTCGAGAGTTTTTTGATTTTCGAATTTTTACGGTAAACTTCAAAAATAAAAATTTAATAACACAGTTCAGCTTTCAAGCACTGAACATGTGTTGAAGTAAGAAGTTCAAGAGCTAGAACTTGAATGTCAGCCTTGAAAATCGATTTTTCTTTTCATCATGACTTTCGGATGGTTTTTCATTGGTGTTTTTATTTTTCCCAAAAAAAAACCTACAGTTATTTATCAGTTTTGACTTCTGATCTCAAGGAAATAATGCCTTCAGGGTTGATCAAGGATTGTAGGAGAAGCTTTGGGCTCGACTAGGATCAACCCTGAGGAATATAAACGATTCTGGGTTGAAATTAAATTTCTCGATTCGTAGGATTCTGTTGATAAAAAAGAAAAAAGTTGCAAACAAAAAAAAGGGAGAGAGGAAAAAACGACTCCCTTTAATTTTTCCACCCCTCAAACTCTTAATTTCCGTTCCTGTCTCCCTAATTGAATGAGAAAAAAAAATTGAAAAAAAAAATGATAAATTCCATCAGTCCAACAATCATTCGAGTACTGTCAGGAGTTATTCACTCCTGCATTATCATTTCCAGCTTTCGCGGGACGGAGCACCGAACAATTTGGCGTATCAGGATTCGGGGGTTGAGAATTGGAAATGGGGTGGGAGGCTTGATCGACGCATCAGTTACCCGCGGAGGCTAGGGACGTACGGATTTACATGCGATTCCAATTACAGATAATCCGACGGAGAAATTCTTACCGATTCGAGGTGCCGCCGCTGCCGCCGAGAATGAACAAGAAAATAGGAAAAAAAAGAAACATTCATTCATTCATTCGTTTTCTCACCCCCGAATGGAATCCCTCTTCTCGCACCTGGACTCTTTGATACAGCTTTATTCTTATCATTACACACCCCAAACCTAACGGTAACACTAACCCAAAGCACGCACGAGGCATTTACTTCGATACTCTGTGAGAAAACTTACTCCCCAACAGCATCTGAACTAGGGAAGCTGGAAAAAAAATGTGTCTCGATCGGGATATAAATTTCCTGCTTCCCGGAGTCCCGGAGGAAGTCAGGATTCTGATTCTGATAATGACGAGAGCAGAGGAGAAAAATAATAGGAAACGAAAAAAGTCTTTTCTGAGCCGGAATCCATTGATTCATTCGTTCATTAATCAGGAAACCATTTCTGGAGGAGGTAAGGGTGGCTTAACTCGACTGTCACTTGATCATCCCTTCCCTCTTCATCCTCCAGGTGCTGATGTAATAACAATTGAGTTATGAAATTTAGCGAGCGGTTATTTTTTTTTCTTACTTCTTCCCACTTCAGCTTCGTGTCGCACCCCTCGTCGAGTTTGCGGTGGCTGCTAATTAACAAATTAATTCACTCTCGGTTTTTCTTCTACTTACCCTTCATATTACCGCCCCAAACCCACGACCCCGACTCCAATGATTCGAGGTTCAATGCTGTACGGGTTTCCGGGTCCTCTTGGAGATGGCGCACGCTGTCTGGTTTCATCCCTTACATACAGATACCACGTGGCTTTTACGATTAGAGAGGACACACACACCTTAGGGATTATACGTTTTCGAATAGACTAAAATTATCAAGAATAGGAGAAATTGATTCTCTTTCCTCAAATTGGGGAGTTGGATGAAATCCAAAAGAATCTTGATTTTTAAGTAGGGTTAGTATGCATATTTTAAATAGAATATTAAAATGCATCGGTGGGACTAGATTTCGGACATCAATAATTCACGAAATATGCTTTGATCTAAGATGACTTTCTGACATCGCAAGAGTCGTCATATGGTTGTTCAGTTTTTACAGTTTTTATGCCCATTTTTCTACCCATTTATGCCCATTTTTCTAAATGCTGTGCTCCAAATACTTGAGGACAATCTATTAGAATGTGGATAACGAGGGTCAAACCGTATTCAAATATCACGATTTTTGTGGATTTGAAAAATGATTAATATGATAACGTTTTTATTCGTATAACAGCACGGTAGGACAGAATAAGAATCTGTGTCACGGAAGCTAAGGTCATGATGATATAAAAAATACTGTATAAATCTCAAGCCCATCGGACTTGTCGTTACAATGGAATAATGGCAGCAAATTTCGACGCCACTTTTCGCGGACTGCTACCCTAGTGGCCATAACGGTCACAATTTTCGAGCTACAATGTCCATTTTTTTTTCAAATCAAAGCTGGGATTTCAATCTTGAAAACTGTACTTCTGATATGTCTTTCACTGCAACAAACCCCACGCTGTAACGGTTTGAAATTCGTTATCGTTTTAGAGCGTCGTGCTCGAGATTTGCAACCCCCCTAATCTTTGAACCCCCTCAAGGATGTATTGGCCGTACAATCTCAAGCAGAAGTGATTCTCGTCGACAATATTAGGTACTTCGGGATAAGATAAAAATGGGCAAAAAATCAACCACAATCAAGACGATCAAAGCATTAACTTTGAATAATAATAATGGCCAAAAGTTATCACTGAATTGTTTGAACGAAACATTAGTGAACAAATTTTCTGGTAACGTTATTTTTTTCATCTCAAATGAATGCCCTAATTTTTCTGAATATACATGAATTTTTCAAGAATTTTTTCACTATTTTGAAATTTCCGTTTTCGAAAATTTCCAAATTTTGAAAAATGTGTAACAAGCAGAGCAAGTCACAGCATATTTATATGGGTTCATCCCGTATAAAGATACAGAAGTATACCGAAGGTTTATATAGTGATAAGTAATAACAGAGTATCTTGCGTAGAAACAGAGTGATTATATCAGTCTTTATTCAAGTAAGCAGTTCTAAGTCAATCAGTATTACAGTATATTACTCCCAGAGTAGGTGTTATTCTCTAGAGAGTTATTACAGAAGTGAGTCCAGCTAATCCAGTCAAGACTGAAGAAGCTGGGGGAAGGGTGAGGGGAAGTGCATAAGACTGACCGAGCCATCCCACGGTACGCGAAGTATCGAGTGATGCACCGTCAGGCTTATGCGAAAAGAGTAAGATAGCGGGGTGCAGGTATTATAATATCTAGTTAACTAAGTCTAAGTCTAAGCGTGTGTGTGTCTGTGTGTGTGTGAGGGTGCGTGAGGGTGTGTGAGGGTAGGCGTCGTATGGGCCGTGGGACCAGACGTGACAAATGGAAAAAAAATTTGAATTTTGGATATGTTTTTGTGGAACCGATGTAGATTACAATTCCGAAGTTTCCGGAGCGTGGAACAAATAGTTTCGTAAATACAGCCTTTACAAGTTTTCGAAATCGAAAATTTCATAATAGTGACAAAATTGTTTAAAAATACGTGTGTGTTCAGAAAAATAAGGGCATTTATTTGAGATGAAAAAAAATAACGTTACGAGTGAATTTGTTAAACAATGTTTTGTTTAAACAATTTATTGATAACTTTCGGGCATTATTATTATTCAAAATGAATACTCCTATCATCTTTATCGTGGTTGATTTTTTTCCGATTTTTATCTTATCATAAAGTACTCAATTTGCCGACGAGACTCATTTTTGGGTCAGATTGTACGGGCCAATACATCCTTAAACTTTGCTGTCACCGCAAAAATGGGCCGAATTTTTTTAACGAATTAACGTTCAAGTCCTCAATAATCTGGCCAGGATTCATGTTCTGAGGGTTGTTCGACGAGGGTATCTCTCTTTGTTATTGCAAATGTAATGGGAAGTGTCTCCACGGTTGGATGAGAGGATCCCGGAGGCAAGTGCTGTGCTCTAATTAGTGGGAAGAAAAAGACGTCCATAGTGTATAAATAATCTTGTTTCCTGGCCGCTGGGATGGTTAGGTTAGCCCGAAGCGGAAGTAGGGGTAGGGTTTTTGACGAGCTTCTGTATGAACGCGTTGCTATGTGCCCTGGTCGGGTTTGCCAATTCTATCGCTGCGGCGCTTCCCTCGTCTATTTTACTATTTTTTTTTTCTTTTCTTCATCTATCTCTCGCTCATGTTTTTTTCTCGTCTTTTTCTTCTCTACCTAGTCCAATTTCCGAAAGGGAATATAAAATATTCAAAACCTCATTGCGACGCCCTCCCTTCGCCTTTTCTACTGCTCCGCATAAACCCTAATGTAGGCACATGTACGCACATTCCGGGGGGCTGTGTTGGATGGTATATGAACAAAAGTCAGATTTGGGAAAAGAAAGAAGAAAATTCAAGCATAGAGGATTATTAAATTTTGAATCGTTATTTTTTCTTTACACACGAAAAAGTTGAGTAATTTTTTCTTCCCGTTCGAGATTTAGGATCTATTGCGATCTTCCATATTTCCTACGTTATTATATTTTATTTCCTATCAGATTCGTCCTTTGGTTGCAGAATCGGTGATCGTTAGTGTCGAGGTGAAGATAGACTAAGGGTGAATCTGAATGTTACATGAAATCGATATACCGCGAGTAAATAGAATTGTAAAAGCAGTGTAAGCGAGGGTAACGAGTAACGAGTGAAAAATATTAAGCCGCAGAAAACTGCAAGTGACAAGGCAGAAAAACCCTCAGCTGAAACCTCAAGCCTGTAGAGTTTCTGTGATGTGATGTGCTGCACTCTGCAACGGAAGTCAAACGCTTTCAGGATTATGAATTGCGTTAAACCTGCGTCCTAGGAAGCTTACGTTATATCCCTCCATGCGGTCACTGACTCGCCAGAAACGTAGAGACGAGACAAAGAGAAAGAAACGATTTTTTTTATTTTTCCACAACGTGAAATCAAAAAATCAAGAAGGATCCAGAACTGAGGATTAAATTCAATCAAAGCTCTTTCCAAAAACTTGGTAGACTCGAAATTCGATGTCAGTAGAAATTGACGAAAATTGAGACTGAGAAAAATGGGAACTCGAAATTGAGTATACAAATATAAATACGAAAGAATGAAGACCGTTGAAGTAACTGTTGATGTTTTGGAAGATGAAACAGAATCGCATGAATTAAATTTTTTAAGAACTGGGTTGGTTTCATTTTTTTTCCCCTGAAACTGCCCTGTATGCATGAATATATGTAAAGGGCTCTGCTGCGGCATAGGTTGGTATTTATGCATGTATTTAGATACTATAGAGAACGGCGTTGGGATCCATGTATGTTTTAGAACCGCGTGGTACCGACTCCCAAGGGATGGAAACGGTCGTCCCGAAGCCGATGGATGAGATAAATAAATTTGTCGATTCAAGTTATATATACTCCAAACGTGTCGCCTTTTATTTTACCCTCTCGCAGAGGGGTACATATTGCATATCGTCTACAGAAAATCTAGTGGGTTCTGGGTAGGTTCTTAATTTTACAGTTGAAGACTATCTTGGTAAAACTCCACAATGACAGACGTCACATGTAAAAAGAGGAATCAAAAATGAAGATGCGCCTAAATTACTTGAAAATCTATCAACAATATATATTCTTTTGACATTTTCAAGATCCTCGAAGCCATTGAAACCATCCTCGAAACTTGTATACATGGATGTTGACTTCTAAACCTGACTGACACTTTTGAAATCGAGAAAAATTGTTTGAGTCATGTTTGAGTCTCCTAAGAATCTATCAATCTGACAAGGACATGTTCAAAATCCTTACCATGCATGAAATACGAATATCAAACATGTTTCATGTGATTCTAGTCTTGATTTAAACTTCTTAGACCTGTTCAAGGTACTAAAAATCAAGAAATTGGTCTAACATTCGTTCCGAACCTGTTTCACGTCTTAAATTCAAATTCCGAACCTGTTTCACACAACTTTAGCTTGGATTCAGACTTATAACCGTCTGTCGGACACTTTCGATATCGACAAGTTTCCTTCAAGTCGATCTAGCTTGCAAAGACATGTACAAAATGTCTGCCATGTACCAAATACATATCTCAAACATTTCCTGGCAGTGTTTCAATGATATGTTGCATACAATTCAAACATTTATGAACACGACTATGTTCCAGCGGAATTTTCTTTGTTTTAGTAGTTTGTTAAAAATCTGAACCCAACAGAATTCATTCAACACAAATGAGGCATAAACGTAGTTCTGTACGAATATATATTTCGAGTATGCCTATCCTGTAATTACAGGAGCTGAAGTGGGACCGTAAACAGGCAGAGGGGTTGAAATGAATAGTTAACATTGAAGTGCGTAACTCTAAATACGAACGTGGCTAATACACGTGAAACCGATTATTAATGCAGGCTTAATATGACGACCGGGATGCTCAGGAAACCACGTTTCGAGGCTCGGGGTCGGGGGCTAGGACTGTAAAAAAAACTTTTCAAATTAGGCGCAAAGGTAAAAACGCTCGTCCAACGCTGTAAAACATGAACGACTGTCATCTAACTTGCGTCATTTCCTCTAGCCCACTTCGCCAGATATATTCATACGAACATGCCCAACCCTTAGCTGTAATCTACAAAGAAATTGCTCTACCGCACAGCCAGAAGCTTCCAGCACCTGCATTTTTTGAAATTTTCCAAAAACTTGTTACTCGTCGATTATAGCCGCGAAAGAAGGACTTTGGAGATAACTCTTCGTCCGCGATGAGACAAGTGGCACAGTAATAGGGTTGGTCGCGATTAGTATCGACGGAAATGAATACGGGGAGGAAGAAGAAGTCACGGTTGGTAGGCTAGGGGAGGAAGCAACGATGTTAAGAGTTTACCATTTCTAAGGGCGCTTCGTTTCCGGATATAGGTATGTATATTGAATCATTTTGAGGTCTTCAGGGTTGGCTGGGTGTCGTGAGCCTTACCCTTACCCTTACCCTTATCCTTACCCTTAGCCCCAGCCCCGTTCCCGTTGAGTTTCGTTTGGGCGATGGTAGTGTGGTGGCCAATATAAGAAGTAGATGCGACAGGCGAGGCCGCACTAAAACAAAATTGTCCTTGCTGAATATTTTATCCCCACTTCCTGCGGGTATCCCACTCCAGGTTTTTTTCCTTTTCCGTTTCCTCTTCTTCTTTTTCTTTTTCACCCAAATCGGGGGTGTAGTGGGTCGGTAGGGTAGGTACAAATGTCTCGGGATCAGGTTATAGCTCTCCCTTTACAAATATTTTTTATTTATTTTTATCGCCTCCGTCTCCATTTTTTTTTCTTTGTTGTACCCCCCGATTTCGTTTTTTCTTTTTCTTCATTTTGCTTTACTGCCACGTGGGTTTAGGTCGGACATATATGAGTACTTAGGCATATCTGTGCAAAAATTTGTATGCAATTTTTATTTTTTTTTGGTAGCTATAGGCTCTTTTTCGTTCTCTTGTGAAACGAGCTACGCAAACACTGTTGCATTCTCAAATATTTCATGTACCGTTGCAGAGTTTTTGTCTAGAATAAACCTGAGATTGTATAATTAATATTCAAAGATTCACCGAACAAACTTATAGGGTTGGCCAACTGTAGAGAATTTTTGTAGACTTTGAAATTTGTCCGAAAGCCTATTTTGGACATGTTAAATATACTCAAAGTACGACAAAATGTTTCCAAAGAGTTGTTTGATGTCTAGACGACGAGACAACAAAGTTTTATAACATGTTCTAATCTTATCAATACCAAATAATAAATTTAAGGAACAATATTTTTCATTATGTTGTAATCTCCAAAGTTGGAAAATTATGCTGTCTAAAATATGTTCAATATTGAACATGTTTGAAGTTTGAGACTATCGAAAGAATGTTCTTAAACATGTTTGGAATTATAAAAGCTTCAGAATACTCTGTCCTTTTCGATTCCAAACTTTTCTGATTAGCTAGAATCACGATTTGAATCTGTTTGAGACTCCGAAATGTTCGATTTAGAACATGAAACATGTTCTAAATGTATGAAGTTTCCATAAAAATGCTTTCATAGAAATACAAAATCGTAAAACGCTGAAAAAATTCACCCTCAATACGTTGACGTTTCGAAAATCGGAAATTCCGCTGGTTCGACATGTTCAAAACGTTCAAACCACGGTTGGCTAAAATGAGCGTCCGTTTATATTTGATCAGAGATCATTTTCCACCGTAATTGACGGGTTATCATCGTTCTCGATCACCGGCGACGGGAGGTACACAGACATATTATGTCGCAATATCAATTGTGTCTAATTACCTACTGCTTACACAGGTAAATGGAAAAGGGGGCGATGCGGAAGCGGGAGCGCCGCGCCGCAGCCGCGGCCGTGGCGCCTAGCCGTCTAGAAGGTCTCGCGTGAGACGCCGCGAATCCTAGGCCTGCGCCGACTGTAGCCAGTTTCTAACTAATCAGACGTACCGAGAACTGAGCCATACCATACCGTTCCATTCGAATGGTTCTCCTTTTTTTCCCTCTACTATTGCTTTTTTCTTTCCTCACATTTCTCATTACTATGCGTCACAAATCATTATACGACACGTGTAATACGGTCGGTAATTCACGGTGTTTCTCTTTTTTTGTTTCTTTATTCATAGACAGGTGGAAATCACAGAGAATCTTAGAAGTGAGACATGTTCAAAGTGACCGAATTTCAATATTATTCCATATATTTTTGCGATCGAAAAAAAACATTGACCATGCGACTAATTAGACATGTTGGAGACATTGTTTATCCAGAAATATATTTATTCAATCACGTGTTTGAATAATGATTTTTATCGAATTGTGGGATTCGAGATGCTTGTGATGTTGAAAATTTATCTGTTGAACATGTCGTCTGGATGTCTGGATATCGAAAAACATTTATTGGACATGTTTGAGACTTCTGTGATCTGTCACTTCTCATTCAGACTCATTCAAGACGACTACAACCCAGAAACGTTGTTAATCTACCTGTTTAACATGCCGAAAGTCAGAAAACTATTGATTCGACATGTTCAAGACTTCAACAGTGTACATGAATCTTGTTTAAGACATGTTTCAGACGCTACGATTCTGAAAATGTTCATAACTATGATTGAAATTCCTTTGAATCCTACAATACCCCAAAAACGGACATGTCCATGACATTCAGAGTCCCAACTCTTATACATTCGGTGCATTCAACATGATTTCTATGATAATCATGTTTTGAACATTTTCAAGAAGGATTAGTGAATAATTTGTGTTTCCCAACATGTTGGAGAGTCTAGAATCCGGAAAATGTTTTTCATTACAAACATTATACACGTTTGAGAGCTCATAAATGTTGGAAAATCATTTATCAAACATGTTCGAAGATTCTGAAACTGATGCAAAACCAAATTTCGCCTAAGAAACTTATTCGAAATTTCAAATAATACGAAGAAAAAATCGTTTTTGACACGTTCCAGTATCCCAGATCTGGCGAACAATATTTTAGGTTCACCATGATCGAGTCATCCATGAAACCACTTAACAGCAGTAACAATTGAAAGAGATTCAACAAATTAAAGACCCTAAAAATCGTGCCCAATAAAAAAAAATGTTCCTATGGTTGCGTTCTTGAGTTTCAAAGCACAATGATGAAGGGAGCGAGAGTGATATCTATAACCTCGCTTTAGTTCTACCAAGGTGCGAAAGCACGGCATGGTGGTGGACCGTGGTTCATTCGCCCGCGGAGCTAGAGGGTAAGTTACTGGCATTAGGACAGCCTCGAAGAGAGCCCCACCACCGGTAGGAGTTTTATGGCGGGAAATAGCACGTGCTACAGCAATGGTCCCCTTATCCTTTACCCCACTGGAACCAACCCACCTTTTTACCCACCTGTCCACCACGAGTAAAACTAGAGGGTTCTTTTTTTTATCTTTTATTCGGGGAGAATAAAAAGAACTGAAATTAATCTGCTCGATGTTTTCGTCGAATCTTCTACAATCCTGCGATTTTTCGACTTGGTCAAAATACAAAAAAAAAAATGGATGAATGTACAAATTTTACAGTCAATTTTTGAAGAAGTGGGAAAGGCGGAAGTCGACACCTTCAACCCTGCAGCACACTTTGAGCTTTAAATTCCAGTCTTCTTTACAGCGTTGGAGGGGGCACGGGATGTAAGGTGAAAGGAAGTTGGTTTTTGGCTTGAAATGGGTGACACGGAGGGTGGAAAGGC
Source organism: Euura saliciscinereae (assembly GCA_018420115.1). Taxonomy (NCBI): domain Eukaryota; kingdom Metazoa; phylum Arthropoda; class Insecta; order Hymenoptera; family Tenthredinidae; genus Euura; species Euura saliciscinereae. The sequence goes on along the minus strand of JAFFZH010010578.1, from coordinate 36,124 downwards.
GGTGCTCATCTCGTGAGAGGCGCAAAAAGAAACAGGGAAAAGAAAAGTAACAAAAAAGGAGAAAAAATGTATAAAATTGCCGGTGGTAGGCGGCGTGCGGTTTGTGGCCTGAGGCCTCATAGTCGTCAGAGTTTAATTAGTTCAATCAAATTATGAATATTTAATTCGCCCCGTCATTATTCCGCCCCCTCTACACCCCCGCACCCTCGCATGCCCATCGAGAAAAGATAATTGAGCAGCCAGCACCCGAAATTAGTTTTAGGGTGAATAAGGCGCGGTTGCCCGCGATGATGCTATGAATGCAGAAGAGCCTCTTCCAGCCCTGTTTTCTTCATGACGAGAACGAAGAAACTCGTCTCTTGGTTCTACTCTTCACCTCACTTTACTTCATTTTACTTCATGTTTTCATCCCCTCGTCTCGTTACCACGAACTCTTCAACTTCTCTTCGTATTTTTCTTCTTCTACCCCATACCGGAAATTGTAGCATTGAACTCGGTTCAAATACTCTTGTTGATCGGTTCCCTGTTTCGGCCTTTTCCATTATTTTCTATTCTTGTTGGTCTTCAACTTCAACTTCTCATACTGCTCTAATATCTCCAACTATATATTCTTCAACTACTTCCTTTGACTTCCTATTGAAATTTCTGTCTATATTTTTCATACTTTTTGAAACTTATTTCTTCACTCCAGTATCGTGTCAACAAATTCTTGGGCTTTCATTCAACGTCTGCTGCAACTTCTTCAACTTACTGTTGAACTTCTTTCATCAACTTCTTCAACTTATTGTTGAACTTCTTTCATCAACTTCTTCAACTTATTGTTGAACTTCTTTCATCAACTTCTTCAACCTATTGTTGAACTCCTTTCATCAACTTCTTGAACCCTTACGTGCTACTCTTCTTTACTAACATCTTCAATTCTGGTTTCAGCTTTTTTCTTCAACTTCACTTCTTCTCAACTTTTGTTTCGAGTTTATTGTTTCTTGAACCTCTCTTGAAACTTCTCCAACTCATTGTTGTTTGATTCTTTTCTTCGACATATTCAACTTCTGCTTCAAATTTGACTTTCAGTACATATTCTTCTTTTCGAACTTCTTCAACTTCGTGTTAAACTTTGTTCTTTAACTTTCCCTGATTCATTCTCAATTTCTTCTTCCCCGTTTCTCTTTATCTTTTGCTTCGTTAAATTCGACGATTTCTCTTAATTTGTTCTTCTACGGCGTCAACTTCTTCTTGAACTTTTTGTTCAAACTCTTTTATGTTATTGTTGTTCAATTTATTGTTTTGTTTCAACTTTTGCAATTTCTCCTTCTCCTTCAACTTCATTACTTCTATTTCTTGTTCTTCTACTGATCGTTTTCTGACTTCATTTCAACATCTGTGAAAATCTTTTATTCAAATTTCTCTGGCTTTTTCCTAAACTTTTTCTAGTTTTCGTCCGTAAGTTCTTCTGCTACTTTTCTCCGTACGTCATTCTTAAGCTTCTTGAACCGCCTGTTAAGTCTATTTTCTGCAATGTCATCAACTTTTTCCTCAACTTCTGTTTCAAGTTCTGTTCCTAAAATTTCTGATCTTCAAACTTTGTTAGGTTCATTGTTGATCACTTTACTTCAACTTTTACTCTTGAATCTTTATTTACTTCATCAACTTCTTTGAATATTATTCTAAATGCTTCCTTATCGAATTGTTTTTCACCTTTTTGTGACTTCTTTCTCATTCAACATTGTTCTGTCTTATTTTATTTCTCTATTTCGGGAAAGTGAAATTATTTTTCAACCATTCGTCATCTGCATTACGTATCATAGTTTCCTCGTGTTCCGCGTACTCCGAGTTTCAAAGTAATATCTGCAGAGTTGCCCGAAACCCCGAGTTCAAAATCGTTCGAAATTACAGTACTATAAAAGTATAGATATTAAATATCATTGTGTAAGAATGTGCGCATTGGAGAAACGAGAACCTAGAACCAAGCTTGATATCTCTATGTAGGATACCGGAGATATTAGCATATGAATGAATCGTCGATCGTCTGCAGGGTGGAGAACGTTTCATAAAGGGATCTATCTCTAGCAACGTTCGTACACAGATCCAGCTCCAGGTCTGTGCCACCCGCACATACAGATAGGTTCTCATAAAACCGTATTAAAAAAAAAAAAAGAGGTAAAGGAAACTAGTAGCACGGTATCCATGCCGGCTACGCAGGATCATCATCTACGAAAGGAGGAAATATTTCTTCAAGGAACAAATTTTCCTCAACTGGGCTATGAAACGATGAAACTCCGAAGGTCTGAAGGGTTCGTCTATGTGAGGTATGTACGTTGGAAGACCTGGATGAATCCTTTGAGAGAATATTTGCAAATGGCGGACTGAACCGAGTCGATAACTTCTAGTTCGCTAATTTTATGAGATCGTTCCTCGCCAGGCTTACACAAACACACCCATACAGTGTGTAAAAGTAGGGGTACGAAATCAGCCAAAAACCCGGAAAAGAGGCATAGATTCTCATGTTTCCTGATAAGACAATCATAAATACGAATCGAAATATGAATCTGAATGGGATAATTTTTCAATGAATGTGTCACGTGACACGCGATACGATCGTACAGTAGCGAGAAGCTGAGTCAACTACTGAAATTACTGAAACATGTATGTCCGATGCCCTCTGCACCCACCCACCTATCCGCGAATACGTAGGGTCGATCGTTCGACGTCGAATGAGTCACGGATGTCGTCATGCAGAATCGCGTCACTGGCTCGACGTGCAATTTATTCATTGCTCATACACTTTTCGAATCCATTTTTCAGTGACGTAAGGGCGGCCAAAATTGGAAGAGACACTTCGAAGCCTAAGTAACGATTGACGTGAACCACCCCGCCTCATTTGTGCCCGCAGTAAATAGGAATTAGGGCAGATACCCGGGACACCCTAGCCTGGCCCAGCCGGGGCCCGCGGTGCCCTAGGAAAACTACGGTGCGGTACCGAGCGTAATAAGAAAGCCATAAACCCTTGCGAAGCTCGACCCGGGCCGGGGGCAGGACGTGGAACACGTGAGGCAGGCTAGACAAGGACGACCGGTTCTCGAGCAGAGTGCCAAATATTGTTTTGTAATGGACCCGAGACAATTCTACCGTTTACGACTTGTCGTCTAGCTGGTACCTACCCTCCGCTCTTTACATCGTGTGTGGGGGTACCGCTTTTACCTTTTACCTTTTCACTTTCGCCTTTCGGCGCCGTTGGCTCGGAGGCTTTTACAACGCTATGTCATCAGCTCGGAGACCCGGATGATTCTTCCGGTTCCTCGTCCTCTCTACTAGATGGTGCGGAAGGTTTTATCTAACGATGAGGCGCGCCCTCTTCTCACCCCCTTGGGAAAGTCATGTGTGGTGGGAGGATGGGGATACATATGTGTGGTTCACAGTTTACCGAAGTTTTTTCTTTTAATTTTTGGCCCAATTTTTTACTGACATGTTGCTGACATTCTTATACAGTACTCAAATATTGTTCCATATATTGTCACTAACCGTTTTCACCTATTCAAAGTCATGCAAAAAGTAGCTTCAAGTCTTCCAAAATAAGTTGAGGTCACTTCGATTGATGTGAAGCGAAATGAAGTCGATTGTTCCAAAGTCACATTCAAAGTCTTTCAAGTGGTCAAAGTAAACTGATTTGGAATTGAACTGAAGTTTTTTGACTCCATGTGAAGTGACACGAAGTCTTTTAAACACTTATTAGAAGCAGTGTCTCCTAATTTGAGTCGATTTAGAGTTTCCATTATTATTTTCGAATGAGCTGACATCTGCACTGGATTGAGATCATTAAAAATATGAGTAGATATTCACTGAAAGTTAATTTTGAAAATAAAAAAAATGTGTACATCAATTACTGTTCAACGTGATCAATAAGAGTTCTACGTTTCGATTTAGGGACCGTACGAGTTGATTTCCTCGCTTCTTTTTCTCCTTTTATATGAAATTCCACCAATACCTGACCTCGGGATGATGTTTTTGAAAAATTCGTTAGCACCTCATCGTATAGCAGACTCTCGACAAGATATTTGAAAACACGCTCGTAAAACCAGTCGGGCGTTGCTACGATATGGTCGTAAGGAAAAATACATTCGCGAATTATTAATCGTTATTAGTCCAGGCGATACTTTGCCGCACAATAAGAACGCGGGACGAGAGTAAAGAACGAGGAGATTAAACCTGTGGATTATTCTTTTTGGATCAGACTTTTCCGCGCGCCTTTACAACGCGGCTGTAATCGTAAAGAACTATGAACCACGATAAATAAACTACCCCGGTTTCTGACGGACACGAATCTTGACGTAGACTTCATTGATTGGCAAAGAAAAACGCGTCTCCTTAGTCCCCAGGGTTTAGAAATGGACAAGATACCGTCTCGGGTCTTCTTCGCAGGCAATTTGCGGTCTGGGTAACGGATTCATCAAACTTTATTCCTTGGGTAAATATAATTCGATCTGAAACGACGGGAAGATCCATCGCCTCATAGATCCCCCACAGCTTTACCGAAACCTTCGAACCATCCACGTCAGAAAATGTTGTTGCTTTACGCAAAGGGCTAAAGGTTCTGTAATTTCATTAGGATGCTATCACGGCACAGATTGCTCTGGGAATAGCTTTCAGACCGCAAACCGAGTGCAAAGCCCCGTGCCTTCGCACCCAGGCTGGATTCCTGCAGTCTCCGTAATCGAAGAAAAATAATAATCGAAAACCTCAGATTCGGAAGCGTCCTATATGGTCGAGGGGAACAGAATCGCACAAAGGTTAGCCGGTTTCCGAGAAGTAGAGTATAGGGTCGGTCATATTCATACCCACTTGGTGTGGAGGTTGTGCGTTGGCGCCGGGATGTCGGCAACCGGCGCCGCGCGGACGCCTGTGCCTTCGATCCGCCGTGTGGCAACGGAGCCGGGGTCTGGGGGTCGACGGAAGGACGGAAGGAGGGTGGCTCGCCGGAGTATACCGAGGGGCGGGTAGTAGAGAGAATGCAATTAGACAGCGGTCGGTCGGCTAGGTGGCTTGTTTATGCGAATTAGCGGGCGAGCCACGGTACCTATCACGAAACCTTCCGGACTTAACCGAGCGCGGGAGAAAACCGACCCGGAAACAATCGAGTCTCGTGTAGAAAGCGCAAAAAGCTATCCCGAGCTTTCTTATTGCCGTCTCAAGACCCGCATCTCCACCAACGAATTCCTCTTCCAAATTCA
>JAFFZH010010578.1:9287-30889 GCA_018420115.1 Euura saliciscinereae | reverse complement strand
GTCCGACTTCAACCTTCTCTAGTTTGAAAACTGTAGGTCACACGGATTTCTTGTAGAAGAACTTTAGACTCAATTTTCGGTGCTGAAGCTAATAGGCACAGTTTAGAATGGGGAAATGTTTTTTGGACCCTGAAGGTTGTGCCGCAAATGATCAGCGGTTGGGGAGAGCTGCTCCTGTATCCGAGTAAAATTCGAGCCCTAGGGTGCAATTAGGTCGGATGTACCGTAGACGTGGGTGGAGGTTGCGCGTGAATTTATCTGACAGCAATTCCGTCTGGATGCTGTCGGTCAGTCAGAGTCTGTCTCTCGTTGCGAGCACCCCTAACCTAACCCCTGACCCGAGGCTCTCGCACCCCTTTCATGAATTATTTTCACCAGTTTTTTGGGAGTTGTTCCTCAGGGTTTCGGGACAATTTTACCGATCATTTCGAGGGTCCTTATTGGATGGACCATTTGCGGTATACTCGGTTCATGAATTATTTCGCTATCAATTTGTATTCCGTCTGCAGTTCTACGACCGCACACTGACCAACGTCACAATTTTTTTTTACGACAATCATTCTGGTACCTCAAATCGCAGCGGCTCTCCTTAACTAATTCGGACCATGTTTGCCTCAGAAAAACGGAAAGAAAAACTTGTTCGTACTGAATGATCGAACGAAACGTGTATCGGTACAATAATTCTCCATTTATTTCGATTCCGTATACGATTCCGTTCGTTCCATGCGCAAAATAGCTAAAATAACGTCCTATTTCCGCGAAAACGGGGTGCTTTAAGCAGGGTCAGAGTTAACCGATCAATGCATAAATATTCCATAAACCGTAGTTTCTCGGAACCAAGAACCACAACGAGCACCCAAGCCCTTCGGCGTGGGTGTGGATCGAGGTTCACACAAGGCATACGTGTGTGAAAAAAAGAGGAGGGAGGTCAATGTGAAAATTCTGAAAAATGACCTTCGGAAAGAAACACAGAAAGAGAGGAGAGGCAAATATGAGAGAAAATTGAGAACGAGGGGAGTGGGAGGGCCGAGCTACCGCACTCCTTAAAACTTTGCTTATTAAACCACGCGGGCCCGCGGTTTTAGTGGGAATATGTCGGAGCGGGGGGGTTAAGGCAGTGGCCGTTTCGAACCAGCCATCGGCATCCTGGTTCCTGGACTGAGGCTTCTCTTATACCACCTATAACTGACGACGTCTGCCCCATTCTACCGGTTGAAATACTACCGAAACGGCACTGCATGCTCAGGGAAGAAACTTTATGCCGCAATTGGTTCGCCTGTTATTTCAATTTCACTCTAACTTACTAATTAAACTGTTCCCTCCATCCACCGCTACCTGACTAACACCCAGCGCCACGCTACACCGTCTTTATGTATGGGTCACGTGCTACAGAAGACTTCGGATAAATCCACCGTCTTTATTCCCCGTTTGGAGGCTCCGGAGGGCTAAAATCTTTTGATGTTCGTCAATCTCGATCGGAATCTGCGCTCATCTGATCCCAACTGAGAATTTAACCTAAAAACAAAACAGTTTGGCGGGATTTCCTGCCCCTCCGCCACAGGCAACGCTTCGTTCCTCAAAGTCTGAGGAGTTGTCTACCGTCAAGGGGCATCGTGAAAGTTTGATCGTCCCTAGCAACGGATTGATGATGATTTGTTTGGCGATTATACCTTTTTTTTCTTTGTTTCACATCGTGCTCATTGCTCAGTTCGCGTCGTTAGCTTCTGCGCTTCGTTATTTACCGCTTGCTTGCTAATTAATCAGTTTAGTTGTTGTAATAATAAGCCTCTTTTGCGAATATACTTCTGCTTTCATCTATCTGCGAGATAATCGTCTGACGGTGAGTCGATCTGTCGATTTTTTCAGGATTTTAATAGGATACCTCAATTTAATGGTTAAAAAAAACACATTTTCTACACATAATATCTTCATCCCTGCGGTTAGCAAAGGCAGAAATGAAGAAATTACTCACATGTCTATATAAGAAACCCGTGGAGTGTGGGTGTAGGTATAGAACAGTGCATATCGAGGGCTTCGAATATCAATGTAACAATATCGTATGAAGTACTATACACTTGTGAACGTACGTTGGTTGTTCTCATTTGATGCCTATATGAAAACTGACAATTAAGATTAGTGGGAATGAGAAAAAATAAAACAATAAAATACGACGTAATGTTCTTATATCGATCTCAATTTATACTCTAAGAAGACTCGTGCTCGCCATCAGATGCGGCCAATCCGAAGAGCCTCTTCAACTTCTTTTCTTTTCATCGGGATTCGAGTTAAAGCGATTCATTTTCCTAGGATTGGGAAGCTTTGCTATATAACGACATGCTCGAATCATCAAGGTCTCATTTTACACTAGTTTTTGATTCGTTGATTATGGAATTTATCGCGGTTTCTCGTTGTTGGAAATGGTGCTTCACGAAGATTGGTTAAAATGAACAGAAAAAAGCCCCAATCGAGTGGTTCCCATCAATTTCCAGTAGGTAGGACCCAGGTGCTCTTCAATTACGTGAAATCTCTCGAACCTTTTCTGCCGCGTTATGGACTGGAATGAAAATTCCGTTGTGACGGTGAAAATTCATTCGATTTACGATCAGAGCCTGATTCAGGTCGGTTTTGATTTTTATTTAAACAGTTTCGAGTCCGTTTTTGGGATGCAGGAGCGGCGTTGGGCGCTCGCTGGCGTCAGCAAAATTGTATTTTCAAACTTCTCGTCTAAATTATCACACATACTTGCATCGGTGGTGGATAGACGCGGAATACGAGTTTGTCTACCTATAATTTGAATTGTGATGTTCGTTAGCTAAAGTGCGCGTCGCGCCACTACTGGGCGCCTACCTACTCACCTCCACATCATTAACAAACCCAGCGCTGAATGTACCTATACCGACTATTGTTCAGCTCCAAAACTGACTGGTGCCGTTCGGGGATTTCGGACCAGTTCATGCAACGGTATTTCATACTGTTGGATAGACAGGGACATTGAAAGCAGACTATATTGAGCTTTTTGAGTGCTTTTGATCGCAAAAGAAAATCATATCGCGTGTCTAATGACATAAGGTCGTAAGCGCAAAAAACGCGATTTTGGTGGCAAAAGGTCGAATAGTTTTTTTTTCGCCCTTCCCTCTAAAAATGATCAAAACGTATTAGATCAATTGAAATTACGAGATCGGAAGATGTAAATGCACAAGGTCGTATGTTGGGCGGATACGTCATTCTTTCATTAAAATTTTTGAGAAAAATAAAAAAATGGTAAAACCAGAAGGTCGTATCCGCCAATTTTTTTTTTTTTTCATGCTCTTTGCAAATAGCTGTGAAAACTCATGAAACGCAGGGATGAATTGAAAAAAACTACCGTTCCGAAAAATTCGATAGAAATATTCGCAGATAAAACCAGAAGGTCGTATCCGCCAATTTTTTTTTTTTTTTTTATTTCTCATGATTTTTTAAAAATACCTGTAAAAACTCATGAAACGCAAAGATAAATTGAAGAAACAGATGTTCCGAAAAATTCGATAAAAATATTCGCAGATAAAACCAGAAGGTCGTGAGAGCCAATTTTTTTATTTCTTTTTGGCGGATACGACCTTATGCAATTAATGAAAACTTGAAAGGACTGAAAGGTCGTATCCACCAGTACATACGACCTTCTGCTCTTAATTGACCTAGTATTAAATTTCAACATTTAAGAACGAACCTTCGGGTGCTTAGTCTAAATACGGTTAAAAAATATATATACGACCTTTTCCCGTTACAAAAAGCAAAAAGTCGTATCTTGCCGCTTACGACCTTATGTCATTACACACGAGATATGGCATCACGTTTTTTACTAGCTTGTTTCATTTCGCGAATATTCTTCATTTCGAAAGTTATCTGTTCCTGAAATTGATCCTAATTATTATACATAAATCTGATGACCTTTGATTGAAGATTGATGACTTTGATTTTTTTTCTGAGACTATTGAGAAGTTATGTCAAGCTTTGAGTAGATTTCCAGCAATTTTAATCAGTCAACTTTGTTCTTCTTCAACGATTAAATGACCGAAATTCAGTTGATGATACTTTTCTCCTATTGATTTTAATCGATTTTTAATGACACTCAATATAAATTTTTTAGAGACTTTCGAAATTACGTTTAATGAATTTCAAGTGCCTTTTCTCTGACTTTTGAATCACCCAAAGACGTCTCAGAGATTTTTTGGTGATTTAAAATGACTTTGAATGACTTTGCGATCATGTAAATGATTTTAAATTGACTCAGAGTAATTCACGAAGAATATCAATCAAGTTCTTTCCAACTGGAGTTTCTCAAGTGATTTTTAGGGACTCTGAAGTACCGCCAGTAATGACTTTACTGGGTTCAAAGTAACATTCGACTCATTATCAATGAATCGAGGTAGCTTAATTTTACAGTCTTAAAATTATCCGTAATCCGAAATTCTCTAATCGACTTCATGAAAAAACTTGAGTGAGTTTGGAGTCTCTATCATTCATTAAAAATGACAAGCAGGGACTTCAAGACTATTTATAATGACATTGAATAATCTTGGCGTATTTCGGGGAGATTCTTAATGAAGTTTCAACAACTTTTGACTCATAATCAATGACTCAGAGTGACATCCATGAGCTGGAAATTATTGGCACCGAAACTGGTAATTAAAATAAAAAAAACTGGACAAGTTCAAGGACTTTCAGATTGCTTCTTCCTCATTATCACAGATTCAAATCAATTCCACCGGTCTCAAAATGAGGGATAAAAACCCTGTGAGAATGTTTGATCAATTATTTCAATGGTTTTAACAATTCCAATTCAAATAACAAGTGAGTGTCAACTTTTGATAAGTGCTTTTTCTTCAGTTTTTTACTTACTCTAAATTAGTTAGAATCACAATGGAACAAGTTCAAAGTTCTTCAAAGTGGAATATAGAGAATCCAAATAAGTGACTTTTCATCGATTCTCAAAGCACAAAAAACCGATTGATCCAGCCTTTGTATTCCTTCAATCATTTTCTGGATTTATCAAAGTGACTTTCGAATGAGCTTTCAATGAATCTAAACAATTTTCACATGTTCCGAAATGTCTTTTGTCTCTTTTCCAACGACTCTTGACTCCTTGTCATATTGTAATTAACTACAAGCCCTGAAGTACCGACATTTCCGGCACCTAGTCTAATAATCATCTCGACAAGCCCATTCCATCTCAAAATACCAAAAAACCGAACTCCACCCTCAAGCTACGATAGTTGCGCGTGGCTGCCACCTTGACCTTGAGCCCATCGGTACCAGCCCCGACCTTGGCCGAATGATCCGGAAGTCAAAGCACAAAGCATAAACAATAAACGAAACGAAAAAATAAGAGAAAAAAAAGGTCAAAATGAGATATCCCCAAGGTCTGCGTCACGGCACGTGCGGCATGCGTGAGTCACGCCTCCTTCACGATAACGTAGAGTCACCGTATCTGCGGAAAACGGTAACGGGACGCGAGTCGCGTCATCCCCCAGTTTTAGGGGAGTCGGCGCGATGAGGAGCAGGAACCTCGCGGAGTAAAGTAGAGGAAAGTAAGGGAAAGGTCCTGAGGGTAGGGAGGGACAGAGTGAGGGAGAGGGAGAGACTCGCAGGTTCAGTTTCCTCAGTATCCCTCTGCCTCCCTCCGCCTGAGCTGCCAGCTAGCCAGTCAGCTAGCCAGCCAGCCGCCAACCAGTCGTCCGTCGACACTTCGCTGATAGCTTTGATAGCTTACCTTACCTTTAACCCTGCGTTTGTTTCGTGCCGAGGGCTTACTTGCCAAAACACTGTCAATACTTAACGCTAAAGCACAGCCTCGCTTCAATACCGCTTAGACACCCCTTAACCCTAGTACTTGTTGTCCTAGAGTCAAACGAGCCATTCGATATCAGAATCGATCTCTAATTCTTGCCTGAGCTTATCTTATTTTAACAATTCTTTGATCAATTATCGAACCGTCATTCCCCGTCACTGTGAGAGTGGAGAGTCAGGAATTCGATAATCGTAAGAGCTAATGATCCTCACAGATTTTTTTATTCATTTTTTCTATTGAAGGAAGAAAATATTTTTTTTTTTACACCCTCTTTCGTTTCGGGGTGGTTTTCAAGCCGGAATATATCAGTGATTTGCAAATTGGCTGACGAGCTTATTCTCACCCCTTGGGCGAACTTTATTTTTATACAAGAAATTCATTTTTCTTCGAGAATCATTTTTAGGGCTTCTTTTTTTTCAGAAAGTATTCAACACTCAAAATTTCTTTGAGCTTTTTTGTTCTGTTTCTGTAAGACATGAAACCCCCGTGTTACAGGTTAAACGCTGGTGGCATTTGCGGATCGGTTTCAAAGCTACGGCGAGCTTGAAAGCTTTTTGAGAAAAGATAGATCGCTAAAAACAGAGCTGGTCCATACCGACTATATATCTGGTTTGAAAAATCGGCAATTGACAATTTATCATCGACGTAATTTTACCGTACAACAGTGAAGATAATTTGATGAATCGTCGCAAGTGACCGAATGAAATTGCCAAAGAGACTCTGTTCGCTTTTAAACATCGTTGATAAATAATTGAAGATAAAAGAACAACGAAGAAACTGATAATCGCTAAAAAAAAACTATAACGATACAAAGTTAAGAACAGAAGAACAAAAATGAAATAAAATAAAATAAAATATAAAAGAAGAAAAAATTATTTGGTGCTTCAAGCTTTTGTATAACAATAAACGCGATATTTGTTACTGAATAACTTTTTGGTAATAAAACGAAGAAAAAAAGCTTCATCGCCTACGTGTTTTGGAAGAATAATTACTAAGTGAAAGGGAAGAGAGATAAGATAAGACGAGAGAGAGAAGCACAATTTCTACAGAAGAGACACGGGAAGCTGAGGATCTGCTTGAAAGCTCTACGCTGATTCAAGCTCTGCAACAGCTTGCTGCGTGACCTAATCCTCCCAGGTAGGCTGAAAGCTCGCTGTGTAAACTCTGACACATGTAGATATGTACTGCGTGGTTCTCATTTGGTGGATGCGGTGATTAAGCTCGAAATCCGATGAGAGTGAACCTCTATCAAGTTTCTGCATCTCAAGTCCGGTATCTCCGAAAACCATATTGAAAGCTTTCGAAGCTTTCGAAAAAAAAAGCCTGAAGAAATATAGTTAGTTTCTATTGTTTTCAGTCTGATGTTGAGTTCATACAAAGAAGCACTTTTTGGAGCTTTTGATCTCCTGCTTTAGAAATGAAATTCAAAATCGGTACTTCCTCGATCAATTGTAGGTTTCAACAATTTTTCACGTGGTAATCTGGAAGTAAGAATGAAGAAATTATCAATTTTTACAAGTATTAAACATCTTGAACCCTTTTTTTTGTCCCGAAAGTTTAGATCCGGGTCTTAAAACTGCGGAAAAACGTCCTAAACTTTATGCAAGTCAGTTCTTTGTTTCAAGAATTTCATGAGCTTGGACTTAGTGTTTATAAGTGTCAATTTTTCAGAATGCTTTTAATTTTATTCTGACGATATTCAGAAAGCTCAAAGAAATACGTTATTGGCAACTTTTAATAACTGCCACTTGAACCCTTCTTGATTGATAACTGTTCTTGACACCACATGGTATGCTAGCATGTTAAAGTACTCATTATCAATAAGTATCTTGAAACAAATACTCGTCATTATCTCGCCATTTTTATCTCTGGCAGATCCAAAAATCGAAAACTGCACTCCTTCTATTCTTTGAGACAGTCGATCTCCTTGCCCGACCCTGCAAGCTTCAATATCCGGACACTAATTAATATCGCCGATTGAGTATCTCCCCACAATTTCCTCTCTCAAGCTGCATTCTGTACAAATTTACCCAGTGCAATATGCACGAAATTGCTCCGAGCACATCAAGGTCACTGGAGATAAAGATTGAGGTATGGGGTTCTGGTTCTGATAAGGGATGAGGGGACGAGCTTCGGGTGGGTTAGGTTGTATCTAGTACGTCGTCGCTTTGACTGACAGTCCAAGTCATGTTGACGGCTTATTCCTGTCTACCCTTCCTCAGACGTTCTTTGGTCCTCGGGGTTGGTAGCTGCGTAGCTGACTGGCGGGTGGTTGCTTCAGCTTAACCTCAGAGAACTACATGAACCGAAAGAAAGTGGCCATAACCACCCCGACCCTGATGAAAGTGGGCATTTTTTTTTCGCTGGGCGATAAAACGGCGCCAAAATTGAGTAAACAAGACGTGATATAAATTCCGGAAAGAATAATTTATCCTGCAAAGAAAATCCTTATTGTTATCATCATTTTGAATTTGTTAATCCATTGCTGCAGCATCCCAAAGCTCAGCTCAGACTGCTCGCGCGTTTTAGTGTGGCTAGTGGAGAGGAAAATTAATCTAATGGGTTTAATGGGGAGGTTTTTAATGGGCTGAAAACCAAACAGCTGTATTCGAGACCGGAAAGTTCGTTGAATGAATTTGCTTGAAAACATTTTCTATTAAAAGCATATATGTATATTTCTTTTTCTCGTTTAACTAGTTATAATCGTCAATTTGGACTAATTATCATTGTGTGAGGAGAGTTTCGTTCCGATATCACATTCCATAGCTCCGGGGAATCCCATTTTATTTTATTAGAGATGGAGGTGGAAAAATAGAGTGTTTCAGGCAAGGGGTCAATTATTTTCGCCCCTACATACAGCCCAGAAGTTTGTATTGTACGTTGAGAGTGTTCATACGTGGGTCTTTTTACCTGCCTCATGGGCTCAAAGACGGACGAATGAACATCGCGCTCGAGTGTAAGGCAGTTACTGCCACAGTTACGGTTATGGTTACTGTTACCGTTCTGCGACCGTAAATCGACTCACTTTTGTGTTCTACCAACCCTCTGAAAGCAACATGGTTCGATTAACATTGCTAGCGATAAAATCGCTCGTTTACGCAGCGAGTCATCCAACAGGCGACTAAAATCGATTCGGTTTGCAGACGCGTTATGTGGTCAGGGTCCTAGACACCGACGAGACGAGTCCAATGACTACAAACAAGGCACCCTTGTGATCACTCAACGTCCAGATATCGCGCTCTGAAACATAGCGCTGCGATAGTTTCGCTGGCACACGTCGAGCGCTGGCGGCGCTATTTGCCGGAAGCGTTTTATCTCGCTGTTGGATCGACCGAAATACACCTTGTTGGGTATCATTCGATTCGTCACGATCCCCTCTACAAGTTTGACACGAATTAGAGCGTCCAATTCGGTGTTCGGAAACCAAAAGTTTTCCGCATTCGCGCACGGATATTCTGCTCTATTTGTCTGCGTCCCGTGTAATATGTAGCGGAAAGTGGTTTCCCGAAACGCACAGGTTGTAACAACAGACTAAAGGTTGAGTCCCTGCGCTCTCGCCAATCTGGAAAACAGAGCGACGAGGTTTCCACGAAATAGAAGGGTAGCCCGGCCCGGCCCGGCCGAAGGCGAGGGGTTCGGCGTCGAGGGAAGGACTAGAGCACGGAGCCATTACAGTAAATCCTGCTTTGCGCGCGAAAACACAGACGCTAAAGCGATTAAATTATAACAGGGCTAGGAGGGGGCGGGGATCTGGATGCCCAGCCACCCAGTGTTGCTGCTAATAGTTATAGAGTTAAACTGGTGGGTCGTCCTAGCGTCTCCCAGGCAAGGATCTAGGATCCTCAGAGGAAAAAAAAAGTCCAAGCTACCGCACGGAGTTCTTGGAAATGAGCGTCTTCTCGGACTCGTCTTGTTTTTCGCTGAAAAAGATTCTTTATTCTCCTCTGAAGCGACGATTTGAAGAGATCGTGCGATTTCCCCCCCACCATCCAAAGTCGACTAAATCTGGTTGTTTATTGTTCTTCTGGAGTCGTAAACTGGTCCTCGAAACTTTTTTCTTCTTTTTGCTGAAAATAGCGCGGCGGGAAGAAAAGCTGTGGATTATAAAATTGAACATAAGCAAGACGTCAAATTAGTCGCAGATCGATTTCGATCGATCCCGAAGCCGGGATAAGTAATGCGAGGTACCGCTTCGAATAACAAGCTTCAGGAGAGGAGGAGGAGAGCTTTTCGTGATTTTTTTTTCTTTTTGCTTCATATACATGCACCAGACTTCGCGGCAAATTGGAGGTTGCCGAGTTGTCGAGAAAAGTTAGTTCCCAGGGTGCAAGGGGGGGAAAACTGGTGGGTGTATTAGGTACGGGACCGTAACACGCGACGACTGAAGAATTCTTCTGCTGCAGTAGAAAATTATTCTAGGGGGGCGGCGGTGCACGATCTGCCCTAGCGCAAGCTGCATACCATTGCATCCTATGCGGCATAATGCAATAGCTGGGTCAGGGGGTTGGATTTCTTGCCTGAAACTGCATAATAAAACCCACGAATCATTCGATCAAAAGTCATCGTTGCATGTCAAACGATAATTACAGCAATCCCTGGAACCCATAGCTCTCTGCCTACGGTATGTCATGAGTTTGTGTCACGCGGATCGCTGAAATGCATGTTGCACCAGGTAACGGTCTACCATGGTTATGGTCATGAAATTCTTCGGGTTTTACTTCAGGTTCGATATTCTAGATTCAATCTTTTCGTTTCGGAATGCGTGCCTGCAATTTTAATTACTTTGGGGTCGTAGAAATGAAAGACAGCCCCTGAATCAGCACGTATTTGGGACGTATTTCACCAATTTTTTTTACAGATTATGACGTATGCTAAGTAATAATTGGCGTATTCGGTCATTTCCAGGCGTATTTTCTCTAGATTCTCACTTTTTCCAAGAATATTGAATTCAAAAACCTATAATATCTTCGAATATATTCCTCATTTTCAGTTTTGTTTAGCTGATTTAGTCGTATCCAGTCGTATTCAGGCGTAGATCATTCAAAGATTAACTAATTTCGTCGATGTTGAGTCTAAATATGTCAATATTCTTTTCAAAAGAAGGCGTATTCCTTTTTTTTTAAACTGTCGGCGCTTTTTCATTGGCGTATTTTGTAATATTTCGATCACACTCACTCCATTTTCGGATGTGATCTTCGGTTCTGTCTCCGTCTTGTCGTATTAAGTCATATGCATTCGTATTTCATTTACTGTTCCACTAATTACGTCTTGTTTGTCGTATCACATCCCTGTTTTCACTGATATCGTCGTATTTCATTCTGAATTATCGAACCTTTGTCGTATTTTTAAATTGTTTTCTCCATTTTTGTCGTATCTTGACGTATTCAATTGATTCTTTACTGCTAATGACCCGTTCAATCATCGTTGGCTGGATTAACTTCGCACATTTTATCCATATTTCACCTCTTTTCGGCGTATGCTGTCGTATTTTGAACGTATTCGCACCATGCTCTCATTTATTTTGTTGGAACTTCTCAAGTTGAAGAAGAGCTCTAAAACTAAGTGGTGTCCATTATTCTCAGGTAACTGTTCTTTCCAATCAATATTTTGGAGAAAAAAGCTCCTCGAAGTCTTTTTTTTTCTATCATTGATTGTCGAAGGTGTCCCAAAACGAAGTGAACTATATTCGTACCCAACGTCCTCCGCCCCTGTTGAGGTCGATTTATCGCCGAGTAGGTACACAGCGTCACGTAACCGACGCGACGTACTCGACACTTTTACATAAATACCCTCGCACACATTCCTACATTATAGGACTCGATTTCTGTACGATATAAAGTCGATTCCCTTCGCTCTTTTACCCCCACACCAACTCCTCCTGAATGCACATAAAGTCCGAGGGTGTGTCTGGTTCGCGAGGAGGGTGCCCCTGGTACACACGCACACCACCAAACCAGACCGCACCGCGCTCTGCCCGAGGCAGTCTTCTGTCAATACGTCTGAAGATATCCCGATACCGGGTAGGTACCGTCGGTTCCTTCGTGGGCATAGGCTCCTCGAATCCACCCCCGCGTCACACGTTTCGATATTAATGTATACACCGCATGTGTGGCTCGGTATTTGTCCTGCTGCATACAGAGGGTCTGGTTTGAAAGGGATCGCGGCGGATGGATCCTACGATACAAAAATCAAAAAGATCGAAAACCCGAAGAAAGGTACGAGGTACCAATGATAGTGATACCATTGATGCATTTACATACAATTTTAGTCAATAAATTCTTCGAATAAGGAAGTAAATGTAAAGTTTTTCAATTCAATGTTGAAGCAAATAAGAAGACGTCATCACTTGCAATTCATTTTTTGACCCAAACGATGACTTCAAAATATGAAATATATTCCTTTCAAAAAAAGTATTACAGGCTTTTTGTTCTGGTTAAAAAAGTGTCTTCAAGGCGTTTTTTGACTTTCCAAACTAAAATAAATTATTCTTAACCGGTGTGAAAATTTGTTGCTTTTTATCGAAATAGCATATCGAAAACAAGAAAGAACTGGATGACTTTTGTTCAGGGTCTGGAATTGTGGAAGCGTGGGTGAAATTTTACGTACGATACACGGAGTATGTGTGCCTGTGCGTGTATGTGGAGACACGCGTATGCAAACAAGCCATTGGTTTGGGTCGGGGGGACAGAGTTACACAGGAAACTCAACGGACACCGCATGCATATTTGCTCTTGGATCTGACGCAATGGCTTTGGATATAGAGTAACCGCAAACCTTGACAAAACAACGAGAGTATTGTCTGCCCGTCTTAGCTTCACCTGCGCAGGTGCCCCTGGCCTTATCTGATATCGAATCGAATGATTTCCGAGTTCCTTTTATTACCTCCGCGAGAAATGAATGGCGATTAAATTGTCGAGGTTCCCCTTAGCGAGGCTCTTCCTCATTTTGCGAGACCGCGTTAAGGGATGACGATGACTGCACGAGGCTAGATCACTGGGTCTGATAAAAAGAGCTGGGCTGCAGGGTAATACTGCATCGCGAATATACAACGCGCGTTATACAAGAGGTTCGCGATAAGGGGGCTGGGGAGGGGGGCACGCCCCAACGGTGCAACTTGCTGCCACTAAAACTTTACGACGTTTGATTATAGTGCTCGTGAAAGCATGGTTAATGCCCGCATCAAATTATTTTGTATATGCGAGCTATCGTGCATGTATACCCTTCTTCCGACCATACGATATCCATAACGCGATTATAAGATTCGAAAAACTCACAGTCAAAAACCAGGTTTTCAATTTTTCCATTTTCCCGAATCACAATCTTTTTATTTCGTCGTATTTGTAAGTTTGTGAATATTTTGGCGTATCTAAATCGTCTTTTCACTTCAATTCTTCAGTTATCTACACATTTCGGAATATTTCACTGAATTCCGTTGATCTTTTTAAGAATTTCTGTCGTATCACAGACATACCTTCACTCATTGCCTCCTATTCAACCAGCTTCATGCAAGAGAACCAGGTCCTTGACTTGCCAATTTTCCCGAATCACATTTTTTATAATCTTTTTATTCCGTCGTATTTGTGAGTTTGTGAATATTTCGGCGTATGTAAATCGTCTTTTCATTTCAATTCTTCAGTTATCTACACATTTGGGAATATTTCACTGAATTCCGTAGATCTTCTTAAGAAGTTCTGTCGTATCACAGACATACTTCACTCATTGCCTCCTATTCAACCAGGCTTACGCAAAAACCAGGTTCTTAAGTTTCTCAATTTTCCCGAAGCATATGTTTTAACAATCAAATGTTCAGAAAATCCTACGATCATTTTGAACTTAGGCGTATTCTGGATGACTTTATACAATCGCTTGACTAATTCTGTCGTATCTTCATTGGTACCGAACGAATTTTTTGGCGTATCATTTCGCATAGTTGTTATCAAAATATTGTCGTATTCTGTGCGAGTTAATGAATACTATGGCGTATTTTAACCATCCTATTTGAGTTTGACGTATTTAGAGGGCGTATCTCTATTATTGTAGTCGTATTTTATGTGAGCCAATGATTATTTCGGCGTAGGTATTTCACCCATTCTATTTGATTCTGTTCGAAATCTTCAAGACGTATTTCTTTTGATTTCGTCTTATCTTCGTCGTATAAACTTGTCGAATGTTGTGGCGTATTTAATTAATCTTTGCACTTCAATTCTTCAGAAACCTATCTACAAGTTTTGAAATGTTTTACAGAGTTAAATTGATCTTTTTGAACAATTCTGTCGTATCACATACGTATTTTGTATGTCGTAAGTCGTATCTACTCAAATTATCCCAATGCATTTTTTGTGTAAGAACTATACGATGCAAAATAAGATACTGAGAGGGTGAATCATGAATATAATAAATAAACCGGTAGATACTGCAGGATGAAGATCGTGGAATAAACGATACGGATTCAGAGTTCACCATAGCAATGAACCATTGTGTAGGTAGACGTAGGTGGGTAGATCTACCGTCTGGAGTTCGCAGACGTGGTCGAGACTGATGGTGGTTGGGATCTCGCGGCGTTTTTAATGGTGTGCTCTGTAGAGTCGAGAGTTAGGTGGTATCTACATAGTGTAGATACGTCTACGTATGTAGTGAAGTGGGATGAAATTATGTAGTTGCATAAACGAGCTCATCCGCAAACGTTACGAGCCCTGCCGTGGCTTTCGCTGCGGCTGCGGCCACGGCCGGTCCTCTCAAGGCGGAGCAGGTAATAATTACGAGGTAGAACAGATTTATTGGCGACACGACTCACCCGCGAGATGGAGTTGATCCTGAATGGCTCCATGACTCGGGCAGGACCACTTTATGCGGATACTCAACCTTTAACGCGAGTGGGTGCGATTTAGAGGCAATGGTTACTCGACGCTATATATTCCTCCTTTTTTCAACTTTTACTATCCGAGAACGCGATTCGGGCGCATTACCTCCTATTCGGGGTGTATTTCACCGATTTACGTTATACGCTACCTATTAACCGTTTATAACCCACGTAATTGTTATTGATCCGTTTAAATTCCAGGCGTATTCTGTCGTATTACACGCATAATTAGTCTTATTTAGTCGTATTCAGGCGTAGTACCACTATTTTCGTCTTGCTAGGAATATTAGGCGTATTTTGACTCTATCTTTCAGAAATTTCGTCGTATTTCTATTTTTAATTCTCGATCTTATTCTGAACGAAAGGCGTATTCTCTCAATTCTCACGCCAATTGGCGTATTTCATCGTATCTTAAGCCTATTTCCTCCATATTCTTATTTATTTCGACGTATTTCGTTCAATGCTCCCAATAATCAGATGTGTTCTCGATATTTATCTTCATTTTGGCGTATTTTGTCGTATTGCGTTCCGTATTACATTTACAATTTCACTGATTCCATTTTGATTCAGCGCGTATTTTATCTCAAATTTCACCAATCGCGTCGTATTTCATTTCATATTTTCAACCTACTCTCTGGCGTATTTTGGTACATGACAAGCTTATTTTACAGCTGTTCTCTAGTTTGAGTACCGATCACATCCCGTTCAATTATGATTGGCGTAATTTTATTGGCATATTTCATACGAATTCGAACGTATAATTTCTGTAAAATTTTTACGCTTTCTTTTACTTCGTTCGGTCGTATTTATTCATTAAAATCGCTCGTTACTCCCGAGGGAGTCGCTCCTCCCGTATATATTCGTATTAATATTATTTGGCACCAGTATACATCCGTTTTGTACCTCTGGCGTATTAGTATCGCGCGTATCGCGTATACGTATACGTAATATATGTGACGTATTTTATCCTCTCCCTATCCGTTCCTGCACCCTCGTCGTCCACTTTTTTTTTGTTCACCTCTATTTGCTCTCTTTCATCTCCTCTCCATGCTCTCCATCTCCAGTTTCATAACAACAGATGCTGTGCAGTGTTTCATAATGTAGAAACCAAGCCAGCGAGATATATATCCGTCTCTATACACATGTTTACGACCACCGTCACGCAGGTTAAATGCTGTAAATAGTATATCCAGCCATTGCAGCACTGCGGTCGATTTTTTTCATGTATTGCATATTATTTGATCGCAACGTGCTACGAAATAGAAGATAGAAGGAAAAAAACAAGTAAAATTATCACAGGTCAAACACATGTGTAGTGTATATTGAAAAGTGATTCGAGCTTTGAGCTCATTTGATTCCCCAATTTAAAAAAAATAAAATAAAAATGTTGAGCTTTCGCGAGGTTGAAAATATAGGAAGCGTATTTTTTCTAAAAATTGATAGACAATATTGTCGAGCTTTTACCTGGATGGAAAGCTTTTTTTTGTTTCTGTGTAAAAAAATACACAAAAATTGAGCTTTTTAAAAATCTGATACGACAAGGGCTAAAGCTTGAATATTTCGGAAAATTTGTCGAGCTTTTTCTTCATCCGATCTCAACTATATACAAGTTAATGAAAGTCGAGTTTTCTGGTGTCTTGTAGCTTTTTTTTAATCGACAGATCACGTGCGAACGAAATGAAAAATATTTCCACTCGGAGAAATAACTGAAGCTCAGCTTTTTTTCGAATTCCAATACGAAAATGATCAGAAGATGAAACTTTTTCAAATATATTATCAAGCAAACGGCATTCTAAGCTTCTTCTCGCCTAAAAACTAGTAAAAGTCTAGCCGTCTGTTGGCTCGAAGCTTTCTTTATCGATAGATCGCATAAATAATGTGGTGGATAGTAACCAAAATATATTCTTGGCTACATACGTATATACAGGCGTGTAGTTAAGCACCTAGAGACCTAATATGACGTATTTTATCAGTTTATTTGTATCAAACAGCGTCGCACGTAGGTATGTAATCTGGATGACAAATTGCTGGCTCTTAACAGACCGAGCTTTTTATTCAGTACAAGCGGAGCTTAACCGACTGCCAAATAGCCGGCCGTTTAAATTCGAAGAAAGATCTACACGAGGTGAAATGAAAAGCAAATTTTATAGTCGGGACCAAAAAATATTAACTGCTGGAAAATAAGAAGTGAAGCATCATCTCAATGGTCGATGGCATAAGTTAATCTTTTATATTCTACCGCCAAATTGCTGAGCTATTACAGCCGCAGAATATAAATATATATATATATATTGAGGATTTTCTACGTTTCTTAAAGATCCCATAAAACGTGATGTGTGTTGCAATATTGCCGCAACGATACTGCCAAATTGACCAATTCAAATAGAACGCCGATACATTCAAACCCCCCTCCGTGATTCGGAAAAGCTTCAAGTTTTCTTTTTTTTCTCTCTTTTTACTGTAATATTCTTCGAATCTCCTGCTTTTCTTTCTGATAAAAGCCCTTATATCCCTTTTTACTCTGAGCTTTTTTCTTCTGGTCGCGAGCTTTTCGTGCATGTTGTTAAACTGCACGAAATAATCGTCTCGTTTCAATGACGAGGATTTTGATCCTTTACCTTCGTATCGAGGTATGAGCAGATGTGTATGGTGGTGGTTATCTTACGTCGCCTCCGGATAACTCGACAGCGTCGCGAACTAAACTCTGCGTATACTAGAAAGTTAACCCGCACTTACCTTGTCAACCGCGCTAAACCATTTAAGCGGTAACCCAGCGTCTAACAATTTCATATCCCTTCGGGCCCTTTACTATCACGTAGCTTTCGTTCAGCGATGCGGTTGCGGGACTCGAACGTGTAGGTAAGTACATGTGATGTGGATCAAAGATAAGAGATATTTAATTATTGTTTCATCATTCTTGAGATTTATGGAGCTTTGCCTAGATCTTGCTTTTTCTTTAGAAACGTTGATGAAAAGGTTGAAATGATAATAGAGCTTTTTAGTACGTTTACGTTGAAAAAATAACCCAACCGAGCTTATCTCATTATTAGGATCGCAGTGAGAGTAGGATATTAAACGTTGTAATGTGTGAGGAGAGAAAAAAAGGAGTACAATTGAGCTTTTGCAGTTTCAAATTTCATGAGAATGACAAACGAGCTTTTATCCCACGCGTTGGAATGTAACGAAATGAAGCTTTTCTCTTCATTAACTCGATGAAAATCGTGTAATAAAGCTTTCCGCTCGTTCAAAGAGGAAAGAAAACAGATAAGTTGAATCAAACTTTTCTCGTTTTCAACTTTGTGTAGAACAAATTTGAGCTTTTCTCCCTAGTTTTGAAAACTGAAAGTCAAGCTTTTCTCACTGCTAACTTTAGGGAAATACATTCAATCGCTTTTTATCATCTTTCAAAGTTCTTAACACTGTTTCTCCAAGAACGACCTTACAGAAAAGCTCATATCCATTTTGGTCTTAGGGTTCAGCATAACCGGCACGGCTTAACGTGTTTTCAAAGCCCGCACAGCGTACATAACATAACATAACATAAGATAACATAACATAACATAGCATAACTCCAACACACCTAAGACCCAGGGATGGTGAAAGGGCACGAGAGCGAGCCGCGAGGGTCTGCTGCCGCCCTTCTCTCCGCTTCCTCTTTACCTTTAAATTTTCCCGTTATCCGTAGACGTACGCTCCTTTGTCCGCTCCTATCTCTGCCCCTTATCCGCTCCTGCACACTCACTCCCTTCATCCCTTTGCATACTTGCACGATCTTACGAGCCTCCTCGCCCTTATCCTGGTTGCTCCATTTTCCATTTTCCTTTTTTTCCCTCGCTTTTGTAAAAAAAGAGCTATAACGACATCAACCCTCGATTGGATCGTTGTTTCTAATGGGTTCCAACCCCCTAGAACATGGTCATTTCCACGGTTTACAATACGTTGAAAAAAAAAACGGATGCAAAAGCCATTCATTCACTGTGACTTATCGAATTCTTAGCTATTTAATGCAATGAAATTCGATTTTTTAACTCATCTCTGTGTATTTTTTTCCCGTTTCAGGTGAGTCCAGCTCGTTTGTCATCCCTCGAGGCTTTGGGAAATCTGTTTTCAGTTGATCTACGGGTGAGTCAAAGTCTAGAATCTTGTAATATCATAATTTCTTTTGCGTTGAGGATCTGTTGAAATTTTCAGAGATGTTCTTTCCTCAACGTTTCGACTATAGAACGATATATCTATATCTGCAGTATAACACGCAATCGCGAACCACAGGACGGGAGCTTTTTAATATACCCGTGGTGTACGCGCTCGGGGTACGCGCTTGATAAAATTAAACGTGGAGAATTGTTTTGGTTTAACGAGAAGAGCTCGATGTGAACCTCGCAAGACGAAGAACTGGTAGACGAAGCAAAGGGTACTCGGTACCCCGCTCCTCTCTTTCGGTCGCCTGGTTCATCTTGAACCACTAATGAAATTCCGACGGGGTTTCTACCACCTATATTCTCTCACCACCGTCTTTGCGATTCCTCCCCCCCCCCCACCTCATTATTCCCCCAGGAGCTTTTTTTCCCCACTCTTTCATTTTCATTTTCTCCCATTTTGCAATAATTTTCTAATTCTTGTTCGGTCCTCAATAACCGAAAAGTTCTTTTCGTGGCGGGGGTAGAAGCATCGCAGAGCTTTTTTGGAAAAAGTTCGACAATTAATTTGCGGTACCAGGTTCAGGGCACTTTTTGGTGGGAAAAGCTCGACGGAGCTGGTTTTCTTGCGAGAAAAGCTCGACGGCGTTCATTGGGCAGAAAGTATCGTGGTTTTCTTTTTGAAGCCTCACGAAGACAGAGCAGATAAGCTCTGCGGATTTTTTTGTAGGAAAGCCTCACTGAGCTTTTTTGGAGTCCACCTCACAGCGTCATTTTCGGGGAGTAAATTTCGTGGAGATTTTTTTGGGACACGATGTTCACAGAACTTTTTGGGGGGAAAAGCTGGATGAGGGTTTTGGGAACTAAGAATCTTTCCTACAACCGAGTAGTGTGGTTTTTTTTTTGTTCTCTGAGATTTAGGAAATATCCTCAGCCTAGAAACGGTTTCTTGGTTACTCGAGGTTGTAGGTTCGAGGTCGTCCTGTAACAGAGTTGCGCGGCGTGGCTTGATACGATTTTATTGCCAGGCAGCGGCAGTTAGTCTTCACTTAGGGGTCGGAGTTCGTCCGTAAACGTCTAGGGGTAGACCAGGCGAGAGCGACCTCGGGGAAGAATATGTCAAAGCTGCCAACCCTTATAAATCTCTCGTAGAAACAGCGCCCTCTGCCTCCTACTTTATCCCCGCACATTCTCAAACTTTCACAAGCGTTAAATACTAAGTTAGGGGGGGGGGGGGGGGGATGTTTGTTTTGGGATTATCGGACCGACGAGCTACACGTGTCTCTGTCTCTCTCTCTTCTTCTCGACCGCGTAAAAACCCTTTTGAACTTCGACTTTCACTCGTTCAAAAAACTTCAAATGATTCCCTCTTTTGGGGATCGATTCTTTGTCAAAAACTAAAACAATTATAAAGAATGAAAGAATTATTTATCTCGAATAGTTTTTGAATTATTGCCAGTTGAAGAATTCACCAATCGCCGCGTCTCACGTCACGACGACCGTTACTCTAAACTCGAGCCTGATAGGTCTGACTTGAAATCGCTGCAGTTCAAAAGATATGAGACTCTCAGATTTTATTCAAGAACAAAATCGTCTCGTTTTTTCACGGAGAATTTATCTCCGAGGGAAGTAATTCTTTTATTTCTTTCTTTTTTTTTTCGTTATTTTGGTGATAAATGAGGTAGAAGAGAGTGGAAAAAAAAGTAGAACGACATACTTATGAGGTATAAATAAAAATACGGAATTACGAATCGTGCGAAGAATACCAGGCCCGCCTTTACCAAACCACCTCTATCTACCTATACGGTGAAACGAGCGAAGGGGAATCCCCGGCGACGGTGGAGCTAAATTGTAAGGTATTACCCGCTCGCATCGCATCTCCCGCTCGGGAACTCAGCTATTTCTATTTTCTCAGTTTTATTTTTGCCCGCTATTCGCCCGCCTAGCCCCGACGCAAACGTGTCTTCGCAGCTGCCGGTAAATTTATTTCCTCTTTGCATATACATATACGCGTCTGCAAATACTGTACACTGTAGGTCTGCATATCCTCGAACCAACCAACATTTGGTCGATTAACTGACTCTAGTTTTTTTTTTTCACTCATCTATTCATTCATTTGTTCTGAACAGAAGAAATTATATAATGCCAAAAACGGTTGACTTAAAATCGTAGCAAAATTTTTTTTCATCCTAATTTAATACGTTAATGGTCAAATTATAACGTCCAATTTTCGGTATCGAATTTTTATAGCGCAATTTAATCTTGGTATAGTAATAAAAATTCAAATGCGTCTGGAGTCGGTTTGAACGAGGACGACGACCCCCGTTTCTACGGGCGGACGCGGTAACTTTCGAGTAGTTTTAACGGACAGTTGGGACGAACCGTCGTCCTGAGCACTGGGCTTCGCGTCATGATCATTAGGAAGATGAACAATTATTGTCGAGCGTGGATTGGCCGGTGACCGGTCGCCTCTCTCCCACGCAGTAAATGTGTCTGCGGTCCCTGCTGCTGCAGAAACGTCTACCGTATGCAGGTACGACCGACCCCGCTATACCGCTATGCTAATTTCGTGGCCGGAGACCCGGTGTCCATCTACTGTTTCTCACTCCATCACTGAACGTGCCTTATTTCACTTCGCATTGAAACGATTCCCTGCGCAATGGATCCGCAATCAAAAACCAAGAAGATTTCGTCTCAACCCGAACAACGAGACTCCAGTAGTTTTCAAACTAGACGAACTTGAAAATCGACCAATCGGAACGCTGCGCGTCACGACGAC